>CABHPR010139528.1:0-15230 GCA_902168415.1 Peromyscus melanophrys
GTAAAACCAGATACACTAAAAGTGACAGAAAGTGGGGAACAGTCGAGTTCATTGATGCAAGAAAAGACTTTCTCAGGAGAGCACCATTAGCATAGGAACTAAGATAGAAAAATCAAGAAATGTGACCCATGAAACTGAGAAACTTCTGTAAGGCAAAGGACACCATCATTTGGACAGAGTGGCAGCCTACAGAATGGGAAAAGATTTTTACCAGCTCCACATCCAAGAGAGAACTAATATTCAAAATACATAAAGAACTCAAAAGCTAGATATCAAAAAAAAACAAATAACCTGATTAAAGATGGAGTACAGATCTAAACAGAGAATTCTAAAAAGAAGAAACTCAAGTGGCTGAGAAATACTTAAAGAAATGGTCAACATCTGCTGTAGGATGGCCTGTATGTCAAATTACTCTGATTGGTCAATAAATAAAACACTGATTGGCCAGTGGCTAGGTAGGAAGTATAGGCGGGACTAACAGAGAGGAGAAAAGAACAGGAAGGTGGAGGGAGACACGGCCAGCCACCGCCAGGACAAGCAGCATGTAAAGATGCTGGTAAGCCACGAGCCACGTGGCAAGGTATAGATTTATGGAAATGGATTAATTTAAGCTATAAGAACAGTTAGAGAATCTAAGGTAGTCCTAAAACATATAGTAATAAGCTTGTAAGAAGTAAAGATACTAGTTGTAAGTGTAAGTTTAAATAAGAAATAAGAAGATGGAATGAATATAAGAAGTATATAAGAAGTAATAAGAAATATATCTGCTAAAGTAGTTCTATAGTTTCCTTAAAGAATATAAATAAGTAGATGTTAATATGTTATATGTGAGTTTGTAAAAATGTGTAAATGTTCAGTGTGAGTTTATGCTTAATGTATATGGTGAAAGAACCTTAGACACAGAAGGTTAGTGTCATAGTAGACTGCAAAATAGGCAGTCTGAATGGTTTCAAAAGCTCCAGAAGCCAGAATCAGCACAAGGCACCCACAGCTGAGATCTGTGGAAAATCAATGCAATACAGAAAAACCTGAGCTAATGTCAAAAATAGTGCAGTTTAGAACACTACTGTACCTAGAAAGGTCTCTGTCTGTGAGAACAAAAGTTGCAGAGACGCTTGTTTGAACTAAAATTATTAACTGCAAAAAGTTTTGGTTGTAAAACGTCTCTTCATATTTGGAAGTGAAAGCCTGATACCAGAATTTACTTTTTTTTTTTTTGAACTTCTTGAACTTAATGAGAAAACTACAAAAAGATTTTGGTTATGGATTTATCATATTTGGAAGGCTAGTACCAGAATTTATCATTTGAATTTTGAGACTTAAGAAATGAAATGCACAATAGAGATTCTATTACAATGGGACAATTTCGAGTTTATAGTAATGACCTAGGAACTGTATGCTGGAACTGGGTTAAAAATGGAACTGTTTAAATGAAGAAATTTATTGTTTCTACTTTGACTCAAGATGCAGTTTTGTGTATGCATATATGCTGGTGATTCATGTATTGTTCTATGTTAAAAATGCAATTGTTTTGTGGAAAATAAATAAATAAATAAACTTATCTTTTCAAAAAAAAAAAAAGAAAGAAAGAAAAGCTGGCAAGAAACTTAAGCCAAGCTAAGGCCAGACATTCATAATGAAAAAAAAAAAAAAAAGAACAGTTAGTAAGAAGCCTGTCACGGCCATACAGTTTGTAAGCAATATAAGTCTCTGTGTTTACTTGGTTGGGTCTGAGCGGCTGTGGGACTGGCAGGTGAGAGAGATTTGCCCTGACTGTGGACCAGGCAGGAAAACTCTAGCTACAAACATCTTTCATCATTGGAGAAATACAAATCCAAACTACTTTGTGACAGTTCATGCTGGCAATAATGTGGAATAAGAGGAAATTTCATCTACTGCTTTTGGGAGTGCAAACTTGTATAGCCACTAAGGAAATCAGTATGGTGGTTCCTTAGGAAGATGGGAGTCGATCTACCTCAAGATCCACTTGTACTGCTCTTGGGCATACATCCAAAGGATGCTTCTTCTTACCACAAGGGCACTTGCTCAACCATGTTCACTGCTGCTCTATTCCTAATAGTTAGATGTCCCTCAACAGAAAAATGGATAAAGAAAATGTGGTACATTTACACAATGGAGTATTATTTAGCCATTTAAAATGAAATAATAAAATTCACAGATAAATGGATAGAACTAAAAAAAAAATCATCCTGAGTGAGGTATTCCTGACCTAGAAAGACAAATATGGTATGTGTTCACTTACATGTGCATATTCGCTGTTAAGTCAATGATAACCACACTACAGTCTATAGAACCACAGAGGTTAGGTATAGAGTAAGGGACTAGGGGCACAGATAGATCTCCCTAGGAAAGGGAAATAGAGCTGAAATGAGAGAATCAAGTGAAGAGGGGAGAGAAGAGAGGGATGAAGTGGGGAATATATAGAGAGACAGCTAAAATTAAGAGCCATTTGAGGGGTAGTATGGAAACCTAATACAGTAGAAACTTCCTAAAATAGATACATATATTGTAGCGCCCATGCTGCTACCCATTCACCATGTCTGTGCAAGGGGCTGAGGATTAAAACAGAGACAAGATAGCAGGTCATTCATCTCAGTAGAATGCCCTTTATTGAAGGAGGGAAGAGGCCTTAAATACAGGCTTACAGCACAGTGGAAGAACCTGGGAGGGCAAAAGTTCGCTACAGATGTTTTACATTCTAGCATTACACCAATATGCAGGATACACAAACAAGGAACCTCTGGTAAGCTGTTTAGGAGGAATGAAACTGGCAGGGGATTAGCATAGGGAGAACATCTGATCAAGGTCAGCAAGCAAGGCCACAACTACCCAAGGAATGGGGGTCAGGGCCCAACAGATTCCCCCCTTACCAAAAAGAAAAATGAGCTTCTGTCTTAGGTTGCATGGGACATCAGCACATCACCTTACCTGTCTTCGAGACACCTGCCCTGGCCACACAGGCTCCCTGTCTTAGGTCAGTGGATGCCCCCCAGACATTACCCGTCATTGAATACTCATTATCATACAGACTCAACCATGTGTGAGCTGTAGGGTTAACTGCTGCCATAGATCTAAAAGTGGCACTGGGCTTGCAATCTGTGTGTTTGACACAGGAAAGACCAACAGAAGTCCTAACCACCCATAGTAGCTAAGGGCAATTGAGCCATCCCCTTCCTTAACGAGCAGGGCAACAGCTACCCAAGGAACAGGGGTCAGGGCCCAACAATATAAGAAGGCTATCTAAATGAAATTGCTAAATAATGGGGGAGTCAGAGCCCCAACTGGCCATCTCCTAACACCAAATGAACCTTTCAGTACCAAGACTGGGTTACATTAATTGAGTTGTTGGCCAAAGGGGTCCCATGGGAATCCCCAAACAACCCAGGTTGTTGCCAAGACTATAGGTTGCTCTATACAAACTGACAGCAAGATCCCATTGCTGAAGAAAACACCTTCAGAACTCATTGAGCATGGAGAAGTTGAGCTGGTGCCTACATAAAGCCTTTACCCCTACCTACATGCTAGTGTCTTTGGTATAGGAAGTTACCCTGCATATGTAAACACCAAACTAGCTCAAACCCAGTGATCTATAATAGTGTCCTGCCTTCAAGGTATGCTAGTGTAATGGTGGCACAAAGTTTGTGGGAGTAACCAACCAACATCTGATTTGACTTAAGGCCCATTCCACAAGATGGAACCCACACCTGACACTGCTGGGTGACCAAGAACCTGGAACTAGATAGCCCAGAGACCTTGGGTAAAACCAAATGCTACTGTTATTTAAGAAAAAAAATTATGTTGCAGTAAAGTGACACCTAATGACACTTGGCCAAACTCATAGATCAATACCTTTATCAGTCATTGTGAGAGAAGCTTCCTCTGGCAGCAGATGGGAACAAATACAGAGACCCACAGCCAGACATTATGGCCAAAGTGAAAGACCTTGGAATAGTCAATCCCAAAAGAATATCTCCACCAAATCCCTCCCTTCAGTGCCCAGAGAACCCTGTGGAAGAGGAGGCAGAAAGAGTGTGAAAGCCAGAAGGCATAGAGGACACCAAGGAATTATGGTCCTCTAAATAAACATTATTGATAAATGTGGTAGTTTGAATGTAATTGGCCCCCATAATCCCAAAGGGAGTGGCATTATTAGGAGGTGTGGCCTTGTTGGAGGAAGTGTGTCACAGTGGGTGCGGGCTTTGAGGTCTCTTTTGATTAAGCTTCACTCAGTGTGACAGACAGTCCATTTCTTATTGCCTTCTGATCAAGATGTAGCCAGTATCATGTCTGCCTGCACACCGCCATGCTCCCTGCCATGATGATAATGAACTGAACCTCTGAAACTGTAAGCTACCACCTCAATTAAATGTTTTCTTTATAAGAGTTGCCATGGTCATGGTGTCTCTTCACAGCAATAGAATCCCTAACTAAGACAATGAACATATGACCTCACAGAGACTGAGGCAGCATGCACAGGGCCTGCATGGGTCTGCACCAGTTAGGGTTCTAGAGCGGAAAGGAGAGGTGGACACATGCTCCCATTCCTAACCCAGAAGCTATTTCCAGCTGATAACCACTTGCAAATGAGAAACTAAACAAAATTAAGGAAACTACACATTGTGAGAAAAGTTAGTCAGGTTGAATCAACAAGAGAATCTTAGGCTTTATGCCAAACAGAAAATACTCTTACATAAAGCATCTTGGGACATTTATATAAGAGACACAAAAACCTAAAAGGTAGATACTATGCAATCAAGATTTTAAAATATAGTAAGAAGAGAAACAATGTATATTTAAAAGCTAGTTGGGAGCTCTTAACTGATTTGTGAATCATAGAAATCAGATTTGTAACTACAGATTCTTAGGGAGCGATCAAACATGGAATTTCAGAGATCGCACATAGAATGTGGAAGCAGAAACACTCATATAATCTTTCCTCATAGCCCTATGTTCACGTATTTTCTGCTTTGTGATAAAAATACCTTGACAAAAGCTACTAATGAAGAAAGGTTTGGTTGGTTTTGTTTTGTTTTGTTTTGTTTTGTTTTGCTTCAGTTCCAAAGGAGTACAGTCCACCATGGTGGGGAGGACAGGTGGACAGGGAAGGCATGACAGCAGGACCCAGAGCAGAAGGCTGGATGGTCACATTACATCCACACTCAGGAAGCAGAAAATGAAGCAAGTAAGGCCGGCTATGCACCCTCCAGGCCGGTCCCCACTGACTCACTTCTTCCAGCAAGTCTCCACCTACTAAAGGTTTTACAGAGTTCCCGAAGAGCGATACCAGCTGGGGTCGAATGTTGAGACACTTAGCTATGGGAGACATGTCATATCCAAACCACAACAATCCTTTTTCTAATTTTGCTTGTATGTGGGGGGAGAGGGGGGAACAATGGGGGAAAGAGACAGAGACGTGGAGAGACAGAGGCAGAGAGAGGCAGGTAGAGACAGAGAGAGCGCACGCACATGCCATGGCACAAGTGTGGAGGCCAGAGAGCAACTTTTGCGGGGAGGTTCTCTTAGGGCAGACTCTTGTTTCTGCCAGCCTGTGTGCTCTGGGCCAGCTGACCTGTGAGCTTCCAGGTAGTTCTCCTGTCTCTGCCTTCCCATCTGCCTTGAGTTCCAGGGACTGAAATCAGGTCATCAGGCTGTTTCAGCAAGCACTTTTATCCTCTGAGCCATCTCTACAGGCTTTCAACAATCCTTTTACGTAAGTGCTTTAATTATATACTTTAAAACTGAAAGCTAGGGAGCCAGAGAGATGGCTGAGCGAGCGAGCGGCTAAAAGCTCTAGTGAACAACCTGAGTTCAACTCCCAGGATACACCTGGGTGGCTCACAAACACCTGTAACTTCAGCTCCAGGGGACTTCCAGCCTCCAGGAGTATCTGCACTCATGTGCACACACACACACACACACACACACACACATAATTTTAAACATTAAAGATCAATGTTAATCAATAGCATAATTAACCAATAAAAAACATAAAGAGGCGCTAAGTTGAAACTGTCGAAATAAAAGCAGACATCAATGCCACACGCAAAACAAGTAAGCAAGAAGAACCTGCTGGCAGGAAGGGGGTGACAGAACTGCCTCCAGAAATCTCTGGGAAGGCTGGGGAAGAAAAGAGAGAGGCACATGTGAATTGAAGCAGCCCCCTGCAACGAGATGTATTGAGGAGGGAACATTGGGGTTGTGAAACTTCACAAGGAAGCTAACCACAGCACGTAAAAGCGTGCATATAAAACTGGCAAATTTTTCTGGGTGGGGGGAATCAAATTATTAAAATCAACTTTAGAAATTTAAGAACCCCAAGTAATAATGATATTCATGTCACATTTTTTAAGATTTTTTTTTTCAGAAAAACTTCAAGAATGTCATACTCAGATGGCCATGCCTACATACCCTTGCATATTTCCCAGAAATAGTCCCCTGGCAAGTAAACCCTACTGGAGGGTGGGATAGGCACTGTGTTGATTTTTTAATTGACATAAACTTGAAATTAAAACTTGACCAATAGCATCCCTGCAATAACTTCAATGTTGTGTTTAAATATAAAAAAAATTGGGACCAACTTCCTTCTCCTGATCCTGTGCAGAAACACAGGAAGGACTCTGTGCAGAAACACAGGAAGGACTCTGTGCTTGGTTGAAACTCTGCTGTTACGACCTTGCATTCCTTAATAATGTTTAAACAGGGTTCCCATCTTTTGATTTTGTACAGGGCCCTGAAAATTATGTAGCTAGTCCTGTTGGGTACTAAAAATCAATATCATAGTACAATATGATAATCTCCACCCTGATTGAAATCACTATATCTAAGAAACACAAGAGAGCTTAAATACATAGCACATCATTAAATTAAATGCATAGTACAAACATTAAATAAATAGTACATCAACGATTGGATGAAATGTTGATATTAACAGGTACTAAAAAGGCATGGTTGAAACTAAACACAAAGTTGGCTCTCCTACAGATTTAAAATATGAATGAGTGGGTCGGGGCATCCAGTCAGTAAAAGTGCTTGATATGCAAGTATGAGGGCAGGGATCTGTTGCCCAGCACACACATAAAAAGCTGCATATGGTAGCACATTCTTGGAATCCCAGCCCTGGGGAGACAGAGAGCCAGGTCCTTAGAGCCTGATGGCCAGCCAGCCTGGCCTGATCAGTGAGCCCCAGGGTCCAGTTAAAGACCCTGCCTCATAAAGCAAGGTGTGGCCAAGCCTGGTGGCACATGCCTTTAATCCCAGCAGTCCATAGGCAGAGACAGGTAGATATCTCTGAATTTGAGGCCATCCTAGTGAGTTCCAGGATAGCCACCACTGTGTAGAGAACTCTGTCTCAAAAAAAAAAAATGGTGCAGACAGTTTTGTTACCTTTTAAATGAAACATAAAAAGAAGACCAGAAGACCACAGGGCATGGTGATGCACAAGCATTGCAGTGCACACCTGTAGTCCCAGTTACAGGGAGACTGGGCAGGGGGCATGGTGGTACACAAACATTGTGGTGCACACCTATAGTTCCAGCTATGGGGAGGCTGGGCAGGGAGATTATGTGAGTCCAAATTTTGAAAGCAGCTTGAGCAACATAGCAAAACCCAGTTTCAAAAAATGAAATTGGGGCAGGGAAAAATGGTTCAGTTGGTAAAGAGTTTGCCAAGCAAGCGTGAGAACCTGAGTTCACGTTCCCCAGAGCCTACACACGAAACTGGGCATCCGTATCCCTGACACTGGAGGGGGAGAGAGAGACAAGTGCCCGTAGCTCGTTGGCCAGCCAGCCTAACCAAATTGATGAGTGTCAGGTAGAGTGATAGACTCTGTCTCAAAAAATAAAAGAAGAAAGCAAATGAGGACACCGGATGTTGACCTTTAGTCTCCACATGCAGGCATGCGCACGTGCACACGGACACAGTAACAAATACACAACACACACACACACACACACACACACACACACACACACACACACATACCCCACATATGCACATGTAAAAAAAGAAAAATGAAAGGAAGTGAAAAGAGGCTGTTACCACCATGGTGACAGAGCACAACTGTGTGGTCCAGGCTGGCACAGTATGGCATGGGAAACTGACGTAGGCACTTCCAGAGGACAAGCTAAGCATTATGTCATTATAATCATTATAAACAACCAAGATGCGACACGACTAACCAATAAATTATAAATCAATAAGATGGTTGAGCGCAAGGAGAATAAACGTAAATTAAGCATACCATTCAACACAAACAATATAATTATTTAAAAGGCATGCATGGTAGAGTTTTCATAGCTGTGACAAAATTCACGAGGAAAACAACTGGAAAGGAAGAGGGGTCCGTTTGGGATCAGTTCCAGAGGCTTCGTGGTTCCAGCACCGTGGGAATGTATGGCAGAGGCTCTGTGCTGCACCGTGAAGGAGCGCTACAAAGCCAGCAGAGTAACTATAAAGCCAGCAGAGAAACAGAGTAACAAGACGACTGCCTCACACTAGATTTACAGAGTTCTGCTTTGGTTTTGGTGTTTTGTTTCTGTTTGTTTTGATTTTTTGCTTCCGAGCCACGCCCAGGCTGAACTTGAACTCCCAATCCTCCTGCGTTCAGCCTCCTAGCTGCTGAGATACTGACGTGGGCCATCATTACTCGTTTCAGAATAGGTTTTTAAAGCAGGAAAATGACCACATCGCATGGGTGTCGGTAACAAAAATAACTGACAAAAGTCAGCAGAATCCATAAGATAATATTTTCATTTATGAAGAAAAGAAATTTCAAGTATATTGCAAAGTTGCCATAGAGTCTCGTTAATAGTCACCAGTAGATGAAAATGTGAGTGAGTGCCCACTGTTCTCCAATTACACAGTTAGCAGAATGCCTACCAAGTACCAGCGGAATATTTTAATGAAGCAAGCATTTATAAAATAATTCTAAACTTAAAAAAATTAAACAAATGAGAAAGGTTGGAAGCATTTTTCCAAAGCAGGAGGAGCTGCTTTGCCAAATTTTAAAGTGTGCTGTGAAGTTCCAACAATGAAGTGTTTTATTGGCAGGAGAGTGTGCAAACGGATCAATAGAACAGCTAAGCATGCGCAGAAGGAATGTCAAAAATAGGTAAGACTCAGAAGATGATAAAGGGAACATCATCAGATAGTATTTTTATTTATAAAGGAAACCTCATGAAAAAAAGAAATAAACACGGGTCAATAATTACTGCTCCTGGGGTGTGGCCATGCTTGCAGAATCAACAGCAGAAACAGTACATGGGGAAACACTGACAGACTAACCATGGAATCTCTATAGATCGTGGACAGAGAGAATCAAAACTACCAAGCTTCAAATAAAGATGAGAACATGGGTCCCAGGATGTGGGTCAGGGGTACAGCAGGTTCTTAGCACCCAGATAGTCTTGGGTTCAATTTCTAAGAGCAAAACAAACCGAAACCATAAAAATGAAAGTGAAAGTCCAGCTAGGACATGGTGGAAAAAAAATATTTTCAACAAACACAAAAAAAGAGTAAATTGTCTTAAAGAACTGTCCCAAGTCATACAAGAACAAATCAAGAATCTAGACATAAGTAAAAATACAGGCTAGACCTGAAGGCAAATGGCCAGTACAGCATGAGTAGATGCCACTGTCCCACCTGAGCCACAGCAGCAATGAGGGTGGAGCTATCTTTGTTCTTGTTTTTAAGGTTGAACATGACAATTCAGTAAGACAAGTTCTAGTAGGATGTGGTGGCATGTGCCTTTTGATCTGCACTCAGGAGGCAGAGGCAGGAGGCTCTCAATGAGTTTGGAGCCATAGAGTATTTCAGGTCAGTCAGGGTTACATAATGAGACTCCATCTTTAAAAAAAAAAAAAAAAAAAAAAAAAAAAAAAAAAGTTCAAATGAATGCACAAATTTGGGAGCCTCAGAACATGCCTCTCAACTTAATAATTCCATTTCTTCATATCTAAGGTGGCTTTTTTTTTGTGGGGGGGGTTGAGACAAGGTTTCTTTGTGAAGCAGTCCTGGCTGTCCTGGAACTCACTCTGTAGACCAGGCTGGCCTCAAACTCACAGAGATCTGCCTGCTTCTGCCTCCCAAGTGCTGGAATTAAAGGCATGTGCCACCACTGCCCAGCCACATCTAAGTTTTAAAAATATGGGTCCAGCCCCAAAAGATGAGAATCTGGCCACAGACAGCCCAGCACTTCATGCTCCAGATACCTTCACTGTTGATTTAATAATACAGTCTTCACGGACTCAGTCCTTTGCACAAAGGCTTGGTTCTTGTTATTTTGTTTCAATGTTTAGGAAATTGAGATTTACATGCAGTGACAAGATATAATACAGAGAAATCTCTGGGTCCTTCACTTCACCTCCCCCAAAGTGTCTCCTACAACTATAGTAACTGGGCAGGGGACATGTGACAGATTAAGAGTTTGGGAGACAACTGCTATGATGTAGCTCTCACACTTGTAGTGGTGGCAATCACCTTTCCTGAAGATCAAAGGACAAAGCTTTGGCGCTTTCTCACCTGGGCCCCTATCCCTCTGGAGAGTGCACAGGCTGGGGCCTCTCCTTGTGCTAGAGCCTGTGAGCAAGAGGGAGCTAGGTGAGACTCTCAGAGGGCGAGGGCTACTGTGTGGGCGTGGTCCCCCTAGGCTGTTAGGTGAGCAAGCAGTTCCCTTCCTTGCTGACAGGATTGCAGTTCTTCACATAAGGGCACAGCAAAGCCAGGGGGGACAGGATCCCAAACCAGCTCAAACTGCAATGTGCTGAAGAATCAGCAGGAAGGCTGAGAAAATGCAGATTCCAAAACAAAATGAAATGGAAACAAAAATCTCACAGCCAAACAAACAATAGCAAAAATACCTGGAGTTGACTTTGTGCTGGTCAACTACTCCAGGCATGGGGCCTGCCCTGGAAGGCAATTGATATATCCAGTGACACTGCACTCAGGAGCACTGCTTGGGACTTAGGAAGATGCCCTCACCCCCAGTAACACACCCCCATTAGGCAAACTGTCTCAGGCCTGGAGGAGTTTAGGTGTTTCACAAAAATGATGGACTCACTCACTGACAAAGTCAACTTCTGACTTCTTAGTTCTCTGATGCAAGAGGTTTGCTGGGATCCAAAAGCCTGCTAGTATTGCTGCTTAGACCATTCCTCCTGGGCCCCCACCTCCATCAGGAAGCAGCCACTCGGCACTCCCCATTCATAGGAGAAAGGCTCACCCCACACACCCAGAGCTGTGTATCCTCAGGAACCAGGCCCTTCAGCTAAACTAGAAAATGAAGCACTGGTAGACCCAGGAGACCAAGAGGACCTGGAAGATGCATGGCGGGAGTAGGAGGGCCAGAAAGATGGGGGGGTGGGGTGGTGGGAGGAAGGTGCATGGGGGGGTAGGAAGATGCATGGGGGAAGAGGACCTGGAAGATGCATGGCGGGTGGGGGGTGGGGGACATGGAAGATGCATGGGGGAGACAGAAAGACTCCTTTCACCCGTGACTTGCTCTAGGAGTGAGTCTTTGTGTCTAAAGACTTGATTAGCAGTGTTAGTTAGTTAGGTCTAGTTAGTTTTTATTTATGATTCTTTGCTAAAATAGAATGGATATCTGGCTGAGCATGACAGGAAGAATGGTGAAGGTAAAGAAACAAAATAATTTTAAACTTTAAAAGTAGATTGGCTATTGCCAGGTTCCCAACAGGCCATTTATTGTCTTCAGAAGGCTAAGACAGATGGGGCCTTTCTTCTCAGATTAAATCAGATAGAAGGAGCTCTTTCTGAATGATTGCCATAGACCTTGTGTTTTCAGGGGGAAAGCTGGCGTATGAAGGGATCTGGCAACTTCCTTGAACTTTCAGCTCAGTTATATGGAACTAGGCATGGGGAACTCCATGTTGATCTGGCCCTCTGGGTCCTGGCTCAGGAGCTCTGTTCACAGCAGTGCTCCCATAGGTTGACCAGCACCGGTGTGGAGTAGCACCGAGTCACTGCATCACAGGTACCTCGCTGTTCTTGGTAAGTCACGGGCAGATGAGTTCTGCATGAAGGCAAACAGAAACAGACAGCATTGTCTCAGTCCTCACTTTTCCAGTCTATGACAACTGTGATCCAAGGAGCCTGCCACGCCCACAGGGTAAACAGTCCTCCTGGGCCTGCTGGAGATCACAAGATCAAAGAACCTCATCATGCCATGCTGGTCATTAATTCTCACACCAGTCCTGCAGGGCAAGTGCGCCGTCTCCACGGGGCAGATGAGAAAACGGAGCAGATGTCATCTTTCAGGGCCTGAAACCAGGACTCAGGTTGTACTACATCTTGTGCCTCTTCCAGGAGCCCCACCCCCACCCCAGCTTTCTTATGGTGACCAGCACCAGAAGACTCAGCCACCCCCAGGACACAGCTGACCAAATCAGGAACTCCAGAAAGCCACAAAGCCCCAGAGGTTGCAAGCAGATGGCCCAGAGGTGCTGAGTCCACACAGCAGAATGCCCATCTCAATGCGCTGGCCAAGCCCCAGACACGAGAGTCTCGGAAAAGGTCCCCACTTCTGCCTGGAGCCCCTGCCACCACAGTGTAAGCCCTCTGTAAGTAATTGCTCCTTGAACAAGAACTCAACTGTTAGCCGGGCGTTGGTGGCGCACGCCTTTAATGCCAGCACTCGGGAGGCAGAGGCAGGCGGATCTCTGTGAGTTCGAGGCCAGCCTGGGCTACCAAGTGAGCTCCAGGAAAGGAGCAAAGCTACACAGAGAAACCCTGTCTCGAAAAACCAAAAAAAAAAAAAAAAAAAAAAAAAAAGAACTCAACTGTTGCCAGGAGTTCTGGGATAGGCTGGGGGCGTGGCTTGTCCTGTGTCTCCACCCACCATCACTCTTCTTTGCTCCCTTGTCATAGAGCTCTGGCTTGTTCAGTCACGAGAAAAGGCAATGTTAAACGTCACTGACCTCTGTCCCTTGCATTTAAATGGTAGCCATGTAACTGACTGTGGCCGACTGAGCTGAAGTGAACTGTGCTGAGGGAATGCTGCCAAGTCTGTATCCATCCCGAAGAGCGTCCATGATCCCCGCCATCTACCTCCTTCCTTCTGCCAAACCTGTAAGGCAGACTTGGGACTTTGTCACCCAATTTGAACCGTAGTGTGACCCTGAAGAAAGCTACTTGAGGGTGCAAAGAAGAAAGAGGAGGGGAGACTGCTCCACGATGCCTCCATCAGACTGTCTTCCTGTTGCTGGGCTGCCTGAGCCAGGCTTGGTCAAACCACTAAAATGTTCAGTTTCTCGCTTCTGTTGTAGTAGTGGCCGACCCCAAATGACCTGACCTTCCTGATGGCCACCCAGGAAGTGGTGTAAGTTGCAGAATTTCCTACTCACCTGAAGCTACACCTTTGGGGGACTTTGGTAAACTAGGGAGAATCTTCTTCAGGTACTGCAAACCACCCCCCAAATGTCCTGGGCATGTGGCTTTCCCTCAAGCAGTGAGAATGGCAGTTGATGTTGGAGACACCTCAGTGATGTCCCATGAATCTGTTGTTCACTTCCCTTCGTCTGCTGCCCGTGGGAATAAAAAGGCAGAGTTACTAGGTTTGGTGAGTGTGTGCATCCGTGTGTCTGTGTGTGTTATGTCTGTGTGTTTGCATGTGTATGTGTGTGTGTGTGTGTGTGTGTGTGTGTGTGTGTGTGTGTATGTGTGTGTGTGTGTGTGTGTGTTATCTGTGTCTGTGTGACTGTGTGACTGTGTTTGTGTGTGATACTTGCAAGGCCAGTGCTCTCCCACTAAACTACGTTCCCAGCCTCTGAGCCCAATCTTGAAGTAAAACAGAAAAGACATTTTAAGTAATCCTTCTGCAGCTGCTCTCAGTTACAGAAGAATTAGCCACCATTAATTATGATAGCGATAATTATACAATACATAAAATATACTATGTAGATCAAACATGCAATTAAATAATTACCATTTTTATAAGCTCATATGGGATAATGAGCAAGGTTAACTGCAGAGGGAGATGGAAGCTGGTGTTTTGTGCTTTCTCCTCTTTATTCAGGTCAGGATCCCAGCCGATGGGCCGGTACCACCCACAGTCTGGATGATTCTTCCCACCTCAGGTAGACCTCTCTGAAAGCATCCATCCAGACACGCCCCCAGCTCTGTCTCTTGGGTGATTCTACAGTTTCTCAAGTTGCAAATGTGTATTAACCATCTGTGCTTCTTAGATTTTGGGTTTTTTTTTTAAGTTTTTGAAACTAGAGCGTTTATTTTGTGACTTATTGAAATCCTCAAGATGAACTGGATGCTGTAACAGCTGCTCTCTTGGGTCTAGGTGTTGTTCCTTCACGGAATCCATGTCTGAATCTGCAACAGACCATTTTTAGGTGACTCATCTGCCCAGTCCCCGTACTGTTTCGTCTCTTAGCCTGAGCACTCCAGTTATACTTTCTCTTGCCTTGGCAGGGTAGACACATTTGCCACAGGTCAACTCTGAAGGTGGTAGGTGTTAGAGCCACAGTGGCAACACAATATGTGCATCTTTTGGGGATGCTTTCCCAAGGATGATGTTCCTTTGTCATCTTGCTTCTGCCACAGAGACCAAAGAGACGAGAAGAGCTGTGCTATTTAGTTTCTGGTCAACTTGACACAAGCCAGGGGTTTATCTGGAAAGAGAGAACCTCAATTGAGAAAATGCTCTATCAAAATGGACTATAGGCAAGTCTGTGGAGCATTGTCTTGATTGATGGTTAGTGTGGGAGGGCACAGTGTTCTGTAGGTGGGCAGTTCTGGGTTGTATGCCAAAGCAGGCTGAGCAAGCCATGGAAGCAAACCAGTAAGCAGTGTTCCTCCATGGCCTCTGCTTCAGTTCCTGCCTGCAGGTTCCTACCTTGAGTTCCTTCCCTGACTTCTCTTCATTGGGCACTGTGATCAGGACCTATAAGCTGAAATAAACCCTTTCCTCCCCATGTTTTTGGTCATAGTCTTTAGAAAGTAAACTAAGACACAGTCAGCTTTCCATTACTGTGACAAATGCCTTAGATGAGTTGGTTTACAAAGAGGAAAACCGTTTCCATGATAGGGCAGACTCATTGGTTTCAGGCCTCCAGTAGGGGTGTGGGATCCACACATGATACTGGGATCATATGGTGTTGTGAAACTATTCACCTCATGGGTAGGAGGCCAAAAAAAAAAGGAAGAAAGAAAGAAAGAAAGAAAGAAAGAAAGAAAGAAAGAAA
>CABHPR010139528.1:15240-27849 GCA_902168415.1 Peromyscus melanophrys
AAGAAAGAAAGAAAGAAAGAAAGAAAGAAAGAAAGAAAGAAAGAAAGAAAGAAAGAAAGAAAGAGAAACACAGGAGCATGAGGGCTGGAGTAAGACAGACTCCAGGGACTAGGAGTCCTCCCACTGAGACCTCCCACTGGGCTCCACATCTTAGAGTTTCCACTCACACGCCCACAACAGTGCTAAGCTAGAGGCCAAGACTTTAACACGCAGGCCTTTGGGGAGTATTCCAGACCCAAACTGAGCATGCTCTCATGAGGAAGTCTCCAGAGCCTCTACTTCTGGGATCCTGCAGTGCTGTTTGGCAGAAATGAAGCCATTTCTTCTAGGACATGGGATTTGACTTGGACAGCTGAGAAAATGTTTGCCCCAGGACAATAGTGCTCCTGCCTCTTTTTTGAGTTGCCCAGCACTCTATTCTTCCACCACTCCAAGAAACTTAAGAAATATGTTCAACATTCCATAGGTCATCGCAAACATATGGCATGCCACTAAACAGAGGGGTTGCCTATTGTTGAAGTTGACCAACTACCCTTTCCTGTCCAGTGCTATCCTTCAGGAATGAGGAGAATGACACACTCTGATTTCTGCAAACCATTATCACCTAGATTTGATGATCTCACAAAGAGCTAGATTTGATGATCATCAAAAAAAAAAAAAAAAAGAAAGAAAATAGCCAAGCATGGAGGCACATGTCTTTAATCCCAGCACTGGAAAACAAAGACAGATGGATCTCTGTGAGTTTGATGCCAGCCTGGTCTACTTAGTGAGTAGCCCATACTTAGTCCAGCCAGCGGTATATAGTGAGATCCTGTTTCAAAAGAAGGAGGAAGAGGAAGAGGAAAAGGAAGAGGAAGAAGAAGAAGAGGAAGAGGAAGAGGAAGAGGAGGAGGAAATTACTTTGGGGGGAGCTTATTTGTCTAGTTGTTTGCCTGAAATCACGGGGAGACACCAAAGGCTTCAGGGAAACTGTCCCAAGACCCTAGATGTGGGTGTCCACAGGATTACAGTCAAAGCCTGATGTGAACAGCAGGCCACTTCACTAGGATGTCCTCAAACTCAGGGCCAAGTATAGTCAACCTGATGGAAAGTCTAGTTCTTCCTCTTGAGACCAGTGACAATCGCCTACCACAGCGACTGCATGAGCTGGGAATTCAGAATGGACTTGAAAGAAACAAATCTGTGCTGGTTTCTGTGGGTATGAGTGGGACGGCTGTGGTTTGTAGCAGGTACTGCATGGCTGTCACCCAGATATGCTTCCCCATTGTTCAGACACAAAGAAAGAGATAGGGGGAGGGGAGGGAGGGAGTAACCTTTCTAACTCTAGTTGCGCTCTTTATTTTGCATTCCAGGCCTTAATTACTTCTTCCTGTCAAATGGGAATATGCCATCACCATTAACAAATATCTATCACCATTAACAACTATATTAAAAACAAATATTAAAAAGTCAACTGCCAGCACCATGACAATGCTTATCAGCAGCCTGGCCCTGAAGTAGAGGTCACATCCCATATCACAGAGCATCACTTACCCAGGGACTGCTGGGCCAGGTATGCCCCAGACACCAGAATGGATCAAGACTGAAGTCATACCTGGTAATGCCTCTGCTAGGCCAACACATAGGAATTTAGAGGACCCTAAGGTACCAGCCACAGACTGTGCCAGCTCAGCACCCAAGGCCAGTCAGTATCTAGTGGTCACCACAGCCTCGACTCTGTTTTCTGGGTGCTCATGCTAAGGAGGGCCTCTTCACCATGGCCCTGGAGTTGTTTGTCCTCCAAGCCTAGGAGAGTTGCAAGAAGAAAGACTACAGGTAGGTGGTTGACCTGACCAAGGGCATGTACACAGGCTCAGGGATGTGAGGGCCTCTTAGGAGGCCCTGGGAGGCCTCAGGGGGTCAGCCTCTCCCACAGTCTTTCACTTCATCTCTGAGACCAAAACAGGTACTTCAGATCCTTTGGGTGCAGTTTCGGAGTCATTCCAGGTGTTCAGACACATTTAATCACCTTCAGATCAAAGCCGCAATCGTGAAAGCTTTGCTGATTTTCCGTATTTGTTTCTGTAAATGATCATGCATTCAAGAGCAGCTAGTGATCCTGCCAGGGGTGTAGAAGAGTGGGTAATGGGGTCCCGGCCCACTTGGTCCTTTCAATTCCGACCAGAATTAAAGCAATGACTTCTTTCAAAAACAAACAAACAAAAATCCAAGTACTTCATCAGGGTCAAGGTTATGATGACTGAAACTTCTGGGGATACTACAGTGTACCATCAAGAGCCCTCTCTGAGGAAGGACCTGCTGACCAGCTATAAGGGATGCTGTTGGCGAGTTTCCAAGACTCTGCCCTTTTGAAGGCATCTCCATCCAGTGACTGACATAAGTCCAAGGATGAAGAACTGGCAACCCTGACCCAACCGAGACACTCTGCAGACCACTCCACCACATCTCTCAGGGATGCTGGCCGAGTCTCCACTCGGCCATAGATCATAGCTAATTTCTCTCTCTGTCCACATCTGCCCCTTGCCCTTCCTGCCACAGGGTGGGAGTGTGGTTCCAAGGGCCTTCCTTAATAAATATCTATCCACTAAATCCACCTCAGCATATGAAGTCAGGAAGAGATAACAAAACATTTTAAAACTTTTCCCCATAGAACTAGAGAATTCTTGGCATATATTTTTTTAATTTGTTGGGCACTGTATGTATGCATGTGTTTTGATCAGTTACCCCCCCATTCCCTCTCCTCCAACTCCTCCCCTATACCAACTACCACCATTCCATCCTAACTTCACGTGTTCTCAGGACCCCCGAGGAAGCAAATGAGACTAAGCTCCTGGCAGTATGAAAAAAACTCAGTCAAAGTGATGGGTCTCTTCCACTGCAAGTGGTCTGGAGAGAGCCACGTTGCTTGGAAAGGAGCCTGCTGGCCCCCTTCCTTCCCCAGCCATGAAGTGTATTCTCAGCAGCCTGCAAGGGGTGCCCACCCCAGACAGAAGCTTAGGTCCCTTTGGGAAGAAAGGGTAGAAGAAATTCCATACCCAAAGGATCTCTGGGCTCCTGTCTACCAGTGTCTGTCACTGGTGAAAGGCGGGGAGCCTCATGATCCCCAGGCCCAGTTGACAACGCCCCAAGTTCCACTGAGCTCTCACAGACTCTGCAGAAGAACCCTTCTCTCCAAACCACTAATGAACTCCTCCCAGCTCCAGGTTTAATTAGTTTTCATTGCAATATTAATGATCCCAACAAACCATTTCAACTTTGCTGGTTCACAGCTGGAATTCCTTTATTTGGCATTTGGTCTCTTTATAAGAGAGTCCCAGGCGCCTCCTCCTCTCCGCTTGCCCCAGCGAGGGGGAACAAGATCACATTCGTACTTTGCTTATTCCTTGGCCAGCCCAGGGACAGTAGCTTTAATAATTTCGAAGCTGGGGGCATTAAACACATCACAAACTGCCATACAAATAACATATAATATAACTCCAGGATTTTAATTACAGTGACTAATATATGTACCAACCCTGAAATCTCTATGGTACCATTAGGCCACACGCGTGGATATTATTGGGAGGCTTAAAATGTGCACAAGGTGTGCCGTTAGTTGATCCAAGGCCTTCCAGGTCTAGAGTTCTCACCTGGGACTTGGAATTCATTTCTTGGGCAGTTTGAACCACCCACCAAAGGCCGCGTTTCTTTCATTAGTGGCGATGAAAAATGATTAAACTTTGCCTCTAGCTCAGGTCAGCTTGTGTTGAACGTTGAGCATGTCTGGACTGCATGGCAGAGCAGTGA
Source organism: Peromyscus melanophrys (assembly GCA_902168415.1). Taxonomy (NCBI): domain Eukaryota; kingdom Metazoa; phylum Chordata; class Mammalia; order Rodentia; family Cricetidae; genus Peromyscus; species Peromyscus melanophrys. Next base: position 19,027 of record CABHPR010139528.1, read on the forward strand.
GGCGCCTTGGCTCTCTATTTCCTCTGGGGAGAAGAGCAGCAGCATCTGATATGGAACTGTGGCCCTCCTGAAATGCGCCAGCCTGGGCTTGGTGAAGGTGCTCTGGACTTCCGTGAGAATCCACCCCTTGTTCGGTGCAGTGAGAGTTCACGCGATGTTCAGGGCAGCATTCTTCCAGCCACAGGGGAATGTGGATAGAGATTTTGGATGACGGCTGCCAGGAGCTGAATTAGTCCATTTGGTATTGCTGTAACAATATGCCTGAGGTTGGGTATTTTGTAAAGCAAAGGAGTTTATTCAGCTCACAGTTTAGAACCTGAAAGTCCAAGATGGAGTAACTCCAGGTTTGGGCTCTGGTGAAGGCCCTCTGGGTACAGTGCAGCATGGCAGAAAAATAGGAAGAGAAGCAGCAGTATGCAGAAGGGGCAAAGAACAGGGGTGACCTCACTAGTAACAATGAACTCTCATGAAAACTGAGTCACTTCTTGAAACTAGAACCAGTCTTTCCAAGAGTGGAGCCCTAAGGCCTAGTGACCGCCCACCAGACCCAGCTCTTAAGGATTCTACCACCCTGAGGACCAAGTATCCAGTACAGACACCATATCCAAACCATAACAACCTCCACTGGGCCTTTCCAGCAAGAGGCCAGCAGTCTCAGCTCAAAGTCTGAAGAGCTTAGAGAGCTATGGTTTAGCATGGCCAACATCAGCCAGCAGCCATGCTGCAGGGTCAGCAGTGAGACGCTCACAGAGACGGTACAAGTCCAGAGGTGTAATCAGTGGAAGTAAGTCCCAGCCAGTGTCTGAAAAGGGAGCAGAGCAAGGGAGGCAACCTGGAAGGGGGTGGTTACAGCTCACACTGGGGAGTAGGGTGGACCTCTCCAGAGTCCATTGCCAGCAATTAGAGAGCTTCTTCCACTCTCCCACCAGTAGGAAAGCTTATTGCCCAACTCCAATCAGACCATTGGCATGGCCTGTACAGTAAGATGCCTCTATGCCTGGTGTCCAGGCAGGGACCATGGCCGTGACAAGTCTCCAAGCCAATGTCCCTCCCTACCTTGCCTGATTTTACACACCCCATCCTTGGAGCACACACACTCACTGTGGCCAGAAGGTTATTCCTTAAACAGGACCCTTCCCTGCAGCCTCTCGAGACCCATAAGAAGGGGCAACCTGGCTCCAGAAACCATCCTAAGAACTGTTTATCTTACTTCCCAGATCTTGGAAATGCCCATAGCTCTTGGCAAGCTCCCAGTAACAGGTCAGAAAGTAGAAGAGGATTAAGGGACCTATGTACAAAATGTTATAAAATATTCATAAATAAAATAACATGAAATGTACAAGACCTGCATTATTAAATTATTATTTTGATAATAAAATTATTAAATCATTTATTTATTTTATGTGTATGGATGTTTTGCTTGCATATATGTCTATGTACCACATGCATGCCTGGTGCCTGTGGAGGCCAGAAACAGATGTTTGATTCTGTGGAACTGGAGTTACAGATAATTCTGAGCCTCCATGTAGGTGCTGGGAATTGAACCCGGGCCCTCTGGAAGATCTGCCAGTGCTCTTAACCACAGACATCCAAGGAAAAAGAAACCTATCTGACATCGTGGAAAAACAAGCCAAAGCTGACTAGAGACTTAAATGATGAAAACCATAAACATCCTTAGAATAGGACTCTAGGACTAAATCACTCCAATTTAAAGCTAGCACCATCCATACAAAGAAAATGATACCATAAGCAACATCAAAATTAAAAGCTCCCCATAAAGAGCCTTAAAAGAATAAATGGGCCGGGCAGTGGTGGCACACGCCTTTAATCCCAGCACTCGGGAGGCAGAGGCAGGCGGATCTCTGTGAGTTCAAGGCCAGCCTGGTCTACCAAGTGAGTTCCAGGAGAGGCACAAAGCTACACAGAGAAACCCTGTCTCGAAAAACCAAAAAAAAAAAAAAAAGAATAAATGGACATGCAGAAAGCATTCATATATGTAAGAAAGAACTTAAAGCTAATATATAAAGAGATTCCACACTCGGTGAGGAAGCAGGTAACTCAGTCAATGATGGACAGAGATGCACATGGTCACTTTACCAAGAAGAATGCACCCATAGACCTGCAATAAGGTCATGAGAAGATATTTGATTTAAGGACCATGAGGGATGTGCAAAGGAAAACCAACTACACACTGTATGAGTGACCAAGATGATGCCATCTGTAAACAGTGATGGAGAAGATGGGTCCCTTGCATGCCGCCAGGGGGCATAGGAAGTGCTACAGTCGCTTTGAAGTGTCTCCAAAAACTAACTGTCCTCTATGAATATTGATAGAGAATAGGAACTTATCTGCATACAGAACCCTGTGTACAAGGCAGCCTGATGTAAGGCTTGGGGAGGGTATGGGTAATATGGAAACTGACCGGTCCCGAAGGAGAGTGACTGGAGAGGCACTGCCGAGCTCTGTGGAGAAGGAAGGTATGAGCTTGACATCCATCTCATTCATTTCTTGAACTCATCTAGGTCCATGCCCGGGGACACCTTTATAAAGCACCACTGACAATGTGTGTGTGTGTTCCTATTGCTCAAGTCACTGCTGCCTCAGTCTGTGACAGTTAAGCTCCACTTGCTTCAGGGACTGTGGATCCTCCCACTTCCTGCCTGAGACATTTTCTGGTTCCAGGGCACCTGGCCACACCTGTGGTTTACACTGAGGGCCACTCTTGACCTATAAAAGGGTGGGATCCAGATGATGAACCAGCCTGGGGGGGGGGCGGGGGGCAACTGTAAATGGTATCGCAAGAAGCTATCAGGAGATTTGTGCCAGATAACACGGTATTCCTACATATTCGCTATGGGAAATCTCTCTGTCCACCTTTCATCTTAAACTCTGCCTCCCCAGACTTTCTCCCAAATGCATGACTTGTCTCCAGCCTTTATCTTAGGCTCTGATGAAGGTACCCAAGATGAGCTGCCTCATAAGATTTAACAAGTACTGAGAAGGCTGCCCTGTTCCTTGCTGCCTCGTGCTAGAATGAGCCCCCTTGAAGCTACAGGTACCAATGTGAGGAAATAATGATGGTGGGAAGTTGGGACCTGGGTGCTAAGCTTGGCCAGGGTGAATGTAAAATCCAGGTCAGAGATCAAGGACATCAAGTCTAGATGGGAATGACAAGGTGTCAACTCCAAGAGCTAAGGCTAGGTCAGACCATCATGTGGGTGGCAGGTAGAATAACAGAATCAAGTGGCTTACAGGAACACTTTTTTGGAAGCTGGGATATGACTAGTCTCCTATCAAAGATCTCTGACCAAGCTGACCCACCCCAGAGCCTTAAGTGACTGGCATTAGTCTTAATGGCTGACACTGACTTTCAGGCGTCCTGTAGCCCATATAAGAAATACAGATGGCACTTTGGTTTTGAGAGAAAGAGAAGTAGCCAAGGTCATAACAGCTGATTTTGTAAGTGAGGGTATGAGCTAGCCTGAAGGCTTTAAGCTGCTGCCAGTCACTCCAGGCCAGAGGGACCCCCACAAGGATTTAATAAGGCTATCGCCTTCCTGATCCAACAGGCTGGAAATTCACTTTAGGTGGGAAAGAAACTTCTAAAAACCTCCTATACCCTGCTGCACAAACTGAAACATCATGTGGGAAAATGTAAGTTTTGCTAGCAAACAAACAAAAACAAAAAACACCTAACCCAGGGGCATGAATAGGGACAGGAAAAATCTATCACATTTCATGAGCAGCACTGAGAGTCTGGATGAAGTCCAAGTTCAGGAATGACCACTAGTTCATCCAGCCATCCTTCTGCCCATTCAGCTGTCTATTCTTTCATTTGCCCATCAGCCTATCTGTCCACCCATCTGACCATCCACTTGCTTCTATCCATCCATCCACCCACCTATCCATCCATTCATATAACCATCCCTTCATTCAGCAGGCCCTTATAGAGTTCCCCATCTATCCATCCATCCATCCATCCATCCATCCATCCATCCATCCATCCATTCATATAACCATCCCTTCATTCAGCAGGCCTTTGCAGACTTCCCCATCCATCCATCCACCCATACATCTGTCCATTCACTCATTTACCCATCCCTTCATTCAGCAGGCCCTTGTAGAATTCCCCATCTATCCATCCATCCATCCATCCACCCATTTATCCACCCATTTATCCATCCATCTGTTTATATACTCGTCCCTTCATTCAGCAGACCTTTGCAGATTTCCCCATCCATCCATCCACTCATTTACCCATCCCTTCATTCAGCAGACCCTGGTATAGTTCCCCCATCCATCCATCCATCCATCCATCCATCCATGCATCCATCCATCCATCCGTTTATATACTCATCTCTTCACTCAGTGGACTTGCAGAGTTCTGGGAGCCCACACAGTTCTGGGCCTTGGAAGATACCCATGACTGACACATTCTCATCCTCCTGCAACTCATGGCCTCAGAAGGAATGGGATGCTCTACCCAAGACCCATAGATAGTAAAGTGGCCCCATTTGTCCTCTCAGTGCACCCCACACTTGCCTGTCGAACAGTAACACAACTGTTTATTCTGGAGCCTACAAACTCCATGACAGGTTAACATACATAGTGCCACCTTAGAACTCTGTGTGGATTAATGCACAGCCACCTAGATAAGTAGGAACTATAGAGCTGAGGAAAAAGACCAGAGAGGTGAGGCAATTTACCTGAGGTCACACAGGAAGCTCAACCTAAATACTTATGCACTTCATCATGACCTTTGTTGTCTAACAGGAGAGCAGGCTGGGACTCTGTTTATTGGAAAGAAAAGATCTCTGAACCTAGAGTAGTGTCCAGCCATCCAGAGCCTCAGCAATGTGGATATAGGAAGCCAGTCAAGTCTTAAAACTAAGTGCAAGGCTCTTCAGGAGGAGGCACTGTCCACAGGCTGGCATCAAATCAGGGGAAAGTGGAGGGGTGAGGGGCAAGAAGAGAAGAGGAGAGAGGGAGCGGGGACAGAGAAAGGAGGGCTGAAGCTCATGGTCTGGGGTGCACAGTCTGCAAGAGGAGCAGCGAGGCCCAGGCTGCTGGGGCAGAGCTGACTCTGAGGACCAGATTCACCCACAGCAGTGCAAAATCAACACATCCAGGCTGGGGAGCTGACTGATCTGGGGCTCCCAGCTGCCTCAGGGCCCGGGTGAGGCCACAGGTGGGGAAATTCAATTCAGATGACTTAAAGGGGGAGGGGAGGATGAGTGAGAAGATGCCATCTGACGTGAGGAGTGAAGGATGCTGTCCCCACCTGAGGCCAGAGCAGCCACCTTGTAAGCCTCTCCTGTGTGCAGACACTGCACACCGCACTGGCCCGGGGATCCAGCCTGCCCACTCCCCAAGCACTGCCAGGTGGGTATGCCCCTCAGTTTTACTGAGAAGGAAACTGAGCCCTTCCAAATGTCCACAGGCAACAGTGATGGAGGGGCTAGAGCAAGCTCCAGGCACCATGGGAGGACGCCCGGGTCACCTGCAGTCAGCGAAGCCCAGGACACGGTGACAGCTGATCGACTTTGTGAGCATCGTGGTGGCAGAGTGCCAACCTACAAATCACACCACATCATCAAGAGAGCCGGAGTAGCCAGCAGGCGTCTCTGCGTGGCCTGCTGACTCCAGCTGTCTTAGCTCAACCGGATCTATTGACGATTCACTAATCCAGCCGATAGCTGGGCAGCTGACCCACCAGCTCCACTGCTGCCCAGCCCAAGGTGACACCCAGCCTCCTCCCCAGCCCTGGGATTAGATGGTGTTAGTCACCATGAAAGAGCTGTCTTCAGAGTCGGCACTACCTAGGCGTCCCGGGGCACCCCAGACAACAGGACAGAAGCACCCTGCACTCTGGATGGATCTATATCTGTGCTGGTTTTCTCAGCCTCCCTGGTGTGACTCACCTGTATCAGTGACTGACCAGTAAATTTCATTTCCGACATACTGCAGTGAGTTGAATGGTGAACACTGCCCCCTCTCAAAAACATGTCCACAACCGAAGGCCCAGACTTGGGGGTCTATGGCCTTATTTGGAAAGAGAGTCTCTGCAGACATGATTAAGATCCAGAGATGATGCCACCATCCTGGCCAGCCCTAACCCCAGCAGCACATGTACTTTCATAAGCAGGAGGTATGGGCGTTTGAGAGAGGCAGAAAGGAAGAGACACTTTGACAGGGAGACAGAGGTTGAAGGGACAGTGGCAAAGCCAGAATGGGGATAGGTAAGGAGGATTCCTTGCATGGAGTCGTGTGACCTTGCTTGATTTCCAGCTTCCACCCTCCATAATGCAGGAAAATACCTTTGCACTGGGGCGTGTGGTCATTTACAGCAGCCACGGGCGGTGTCACACATGGCTGGCAGTGTCTGACCCAGGGTGAGCTGCTATCTGCAGGAGGGCCTGCAGGAGCTGGCTGGGTCCTGCTCTGCCTGTCCTTGGCTGGGCAGGGAATCCTGACATTGCATCTGCCAGGGTGTGGAGCCCAGGGCAGGAGCAGGATGAGAAATGGGTCTATTTATAAACAAATGGAGCCCGAGGGAGGGCACGGGGTCAAGAAAGGGCTTCACCAAGGTCAGAGGCCTAGTCCCAGGAGACAGGGGACTATGCAGGGAAGAGCCATGCAGGGGCGGAGTCATGGTACTCTGTGCCTCTCAGAGTGCTGGGCCATGGTCCCTTTCTGAACAAGAATGTCCAGCCTGCTTCCAAGTCATATCTGGTGTTGGGCGAAGCGCAGGCTCCGCTAGGCTGGGTATGAGCAGATTCCTTCCTGCTGTCTCACTGCCTCTCTGAGACAGGAAGCAAGAGTACCCCGGAGGAGGACACCCCTCTATGCCCCGTCTGTGGACCCTTGTGCCTACCCTGCTTCTGCCATTCTGAAGGAGTCATCGTCGTGGTGAGTGGACCACTGTGCTCTTAGGGTTGAGGGATTTAGTGACAGTGATGGTGTTCAGTTTGAGGCCTGGTGCCAGGCAGCTTTGCCCATCCCTGGGCAAACATGGGCCGGGAGATGCTCTGCTCTGGGGCTCCAGGATTCCTGAACGCCAGCTGCAGCTGTTCTCCACAGCACCAGCAGTCTCTGATCAGCAAGGAGTCCTGGGTTGGCTTCCAATGAGAGCCTTCTATCCTGGAAGCAATTCTCCCTGCAGCAGCTCAGGCAGAAGGGATTGTGGCACAGTCTTACCTGCTCAGATTCAAGGATGATGGAGTTAATTAATGAATCTCAAATTCTAACTCAATCCACTTCTTGGCTGTGTTACTCAGAGCAAGTCACTCAGTCTCTCTGAGTCTAGTTTCCTTGTCTGCAAAATGAGGCTAATGGGCCGACTTCACTGATGGGGTGTTAGTTAGGCTGCAAGTGTAACCAAAGCTCTGATGTCATTAGAGGACATCTTTGGACAATTTTTTTTTTTCTGTTTAATTTTTCTCACCAAGAAAGCGTGCTAGGGCTGCTGAGAGCCACTCCACTGGGCCCTCAACAACCCAAAGTGTGCCTTTGGGGCTGGCCTCTGTAGGTGGAGGAGGTTGGTAGGGGCACTCAGACGCCTGAAGCTCCTCCTCATGACTCTGGACCCCACCCTAGCTGGTCATAGTCAAAAGACCTGAATTCTGGACAGGAAACCACATTACACCTTCTTCTATCCGGGGCCACAACCTCTCCCGCAGAAGTTCCTGTTGAAGCAGACACAGGGTGTATGTGTGGTAGGGGTCACCTATGGACAGGACCTGCCTCTGTCACAGGGAGACATGGGGTGCTGCTTCCAGCCTCCTGCATAGTCTTGGACAGGACCAAGAGCCATCATGTCATCAGACGTCCATTACAATACTGAGCCATCAACAAGTCCCTTCCTAATATACACACAAGCAGGCACACACACAGACTCACACACTCAGGCAGCCCCTCTCACACATCTATATGTATACTCACATACACTCACAAACATTCACACAGGGGCTCATACTCAGGAACACACAGGGGTACATCTCCACAGCAATTAGAAGGGAAACCAGAAGGGGAGGGGCCTGTGCCACCCAGACGTGTAGCCTGGAGTTTCTTGACCAGCGAATTTTGACTGAAAAGCGTCATCCTCCAACACACACACACACACACACAGAGAGAGAGAGAGAGAGAGAGAGAGAGAGAGAGAGAGAGAGAGAGAGAGAGAGAGAGAGAGGCATGTGTCCATGTGCTTCTCCACACCACAACCCCAGACAAAACATCCAAGAGTGAACCTATGGGAGGGGTTGAGTGTGGTTGCCTATACACATTGTGGGGGACTGAGTAGGGTAGCCTTTGCCTATGGGGAGGGGCTGAGTGGAACAGCCTGTGAATACTGGGAGAGGTTGAATGGGATAGCCTGTACACATTAGGAGGGGCTGAGAGAGGAAGTCATGTGGCTGGTTCTGTCTTCCACTGCTGTGTCCAGTACCTGAGTGTGTGACTGGGGCCATGCAAGCGAGGTAAGATGTGAAGGGTCTGCTGCTCAAGCTAATGGTGAAATGTTGCCTAAGTGCCACTCAACATGGGATAAAACATCCCGTGGAGGATCATGGAATCTTGCCACCAAGGAGGCGTTGGAATAGACATGGCACTGGTCAGGAAGAGAGAAGACCCAGTCTGAGCCCCACCCATGCTTCTCGCTCTGTGACCCAACAGTGAGAGGACCGCTACACAGAGACAGATTCTTAGGCCTTATCTGAGCCAACCTATCATCAGCTCCAAATCAAAACTCCATGTTGACAAGCCTCTCTTCCTCACAACGGATGCTGTTCCAGGTGAAAGCCCTGCCTGTCTGCCACCATCACACCG
>CABHPR010139528.1:27859-54763 GCA_902168415.1 Peromyscus melanophrys
GTCCTGATGCTGTTCCAGGTGAAAGTCCTGCCTGTCTGCCACCATCATACCTAGCCCTAAAGGCAACACTCTGTCATCTCTGAACTGAGCCATCAGGTATTGAAAGCAGGATCCTGCAGTGCTGCTGTCAAGGAGACAAAGCTTGGAGTCAGGTCTCAGTGTCACCCACCCGGCCTCCATATTCCTGACTCTGACACCAACACTGTAGGATTTGAACCTGGACCCTGATGCAGATGCACACAGCCATGAAACACAGTGAGCTGAGAATCACTGGGAATTGTGAGGGAAACCCCAGCCCTACAGTCAGACCTTCCCACATCCCCCTGCAGGAGAGGCAGCAGCTCAACTCCTGAGCTCCTCAGATCTGCAGAGCAGCAGACAGGGCACTGTTACTCTAGGAAGTGGAGCCCTCAGGATACACAGAGCCATTGTCTCTCTGGCACCCTGCATCTCTCAGAAGCTCTGGTCTCAGTGGGAGATCATATACTGTAAAGGCCATGGGGGTGGCACCCATGGACCACGGTGGGTGAGGAAGCAGGCAACCCTCCTTCGGAGCTCAGGGACTTTCTCTAGCCAAGAGAAGCCTGAAGCAGGCAGGACAAGGCTGGAGGAGGTGGATAAAGGACAGGATGGCAGGAGTGAGAGAGGCTGGCATTACCAGCAGCCAAATCGGCTGGTAGAGTGTGAGAACTGCAGGGCCAGCCTCCAATGGCGAGCAGGCCTAGAAGAACAGGCGGAAGAGAACCAGTGCCCTCCAACAATGTGATGAAGCCAATCATGAACCAGTGACTCCCATGAATGTATAAGATGTTTGGACAAGTTAGATATCCTAAGGCCAGATGCCTGGTTGAGCTTCACCACCTACATCCTTTTGAACTTGATCAAAAGACCCACTTTCCTGGTTGATATGGGCCAAATTGTGGCCAAGGGACGTACCCCAGTTCTGCACCATGATCCTGGGTGAGCACTTTTGTGGGCAAGGGAATATGCAGATGCCATTGCATCCAGAAACTTGAAATGAGTAACTCTCAATTATTGGGGGCATGGGGTGTGGTCCACCTAAATCCTAAGTCTAGTGACAATGACCTTATGAAAGACACACCAAGGAAGGAAACACTGGGAAGAAGCCACACGCAGATAGGCATCCACATGGTGTGAGTCTGTATCCTTTCTGCCTGAGAGCTTCAGGGGGACCACGGCCCTGCTGCCAGTTTGACTTCAGACCTCTGGCCTCCGGCGCTGTGAGGGAACAGACTGCTGTTGCTTCAAGTCCCCTAGCTTTGGCAATGGCTATAGCAGCCACCAAAGCCTCATACAAATAGGTCAGAGCTGCTTATTAGGATTCCGGGGGAGGGTTTTGTGTGTTTTGTTTTGGTTTTTGGTTTTACATCTTTATAAGAAGAAGGGCGTACAGACGCCTCCATGGAATCTGGAATGCATGCTCCACAGCAGAGAAGCGGATAATCGTCAGCAATGGAGGACCAAACGTTTCTCACCTTCCTTGTTATTTTTTCTGTTTCCAAGTTCTTCTCAATGAGTATGTTACTTTCATTATGAGGGGGTGGGGAAAAAGAGCTGTTCTTAAAAATGATATCTTCCCGTGGTTGTCACAAGAATAGAAGCTGAAGCAACCCCATTTCTTCCCATATGGCATCTCCATCCTCACAGCACCCCTGACCCCTGGGGAGGTCTCACTGTCCTCCCATGTCATAGGTGAATCGGAGGGCTCCATGTGGCAGCTAGCTCATTGGAGGACAGGCCTGGAAATGGAGAGCAGCCTGTCTGCCCTGGAGCCCAGAGGAGGAGACCACATCCTCCAACCAGCAGACAGGCTGCTCTGCAGATGCCACCACCGCCCTCCTCCTCCCTGACCACGCCCAGTGCTTGGCTGTGTCCTTCAAGTCAGATGGTGGGTAAATGTCTCAAGTGCCCTCCAGGCAGAGATAAATATCAGACAGCAGGATCCTGGAATTCTGTTTCCGATTTTCAAATGGAATGAAGGATAAATCATTTCTGCTGACTGTCTTTACCTGGCTGCAGGAAATGATGCATCACCATTTTTTAAAAGAAAATTAAGCCTTTAATTCTATGACATGTGTAATAAAATGGTGCTTTAGCTCTCTGCACTGAATATATGGCCCATCGTGTCCTAATTTACTATTCTGACACTACCTAAAATGTTCCGAAGTTATTAATGTGGCAATATATTCAAGCACAAAACCCAGCCTTCATACGCTGTTGAAGCACTTAATTAACGCAATGAATGGCTGTGTGGGAGCAGAACGGGGTAACAGCAAGAGGTGCTGGGTATGTTCCAGCGCTGCCATTGATGCTGGGGTCAGCTGGAGCCTGAGTTTCTGATTCTGGAATGCAGAGATGATGGCACTAATGGACCAAGCTGTCCTTCTCGGGCCCAAGGCACCATCATCTTTCTTTTTCCACTAAGAATTCCTGTATGCCATTTCCTTATTCTGACAAGGAATGCTATGGATGCTTGCACACACAGAGATGCTTAGCACATGCACAAGCACACACATATGCCCACACATATACATACACACAATCATGGAGCAGTTCATCCCAAGGCTCTGAGCTGTCGTGTATAATGTGTTTTGGAATCTAGGCCTTTATGGCCACAGACCTGATCTGATGATCCATACAAAGGTACTAGGTCCAATGTCATTGTAAGACAAGGGCTGGGGGCCAGAGGATTCTAGACCCATGCTTATTATATGCAGCCTTCTCTTCTCCTACTTGTTTATAACATCGACTAGTATGGCCAGAGCCAATATCAACTGACCTCACAACCCTCCTGCCCCTTAGCAATGGGAACATCCACTGCATAGGTACATACCTCTGGATGTATCCATGTGATCATTTGGAGTGGCAGCCCTTCTCTTCTGCCAAACCATTTGAATGAACTCACAAGGTCAATGGCTCCAGCTCAGCCCCTAGACAAGGCAAAATCCAATCTTATCCTATTCAAGGGCCAAGGAATTGGAATAGTTGATTTATCTTTTAGAAGACTTGTGTAGGAATTTGAAAACATGCATATGTTATATTCTTAGCAATAGGCATGAGCAAGGTTCCTGCTAGTGACCAGAGTCAGTGGCCTGAAAGAGAATAGCTACTGCTGAGACTAACTTTCTGAAGGAGACATGTTGCCTAAGTTGTTAGCCAAACAACATTAAGCAAATTCTGTAGCTCACAATAGCACCTCCCTCACAGGGGTGCTGTGGTTATTCAAATTCCCCCATAGATTCAGACCCACACCTGACACGTAAACACAGTCACTATGTGTTAGCTGTGGACTATCCCCACGCGTTACACAGTGGCTTCCAGAGTTTTGTTTTGTTTTGTTTTGTTTTGTTTTTTTGTTTTTTGTTTTTGTTTTTGTTTTTGTTTTTTTGGTTTTTTGAGACAGGGTTTCTCTGTGTAGCTTTGTGCCTTTCCTGGAGCTCACTTGGTAGCCCAGGCTGGCCTCGAACTCACAGAGATCCGACTGGCTCTGCCTCCCGAGTGCTGGCATTAAAGGCGTGCGCCACCAACACCCGGCGGCTTCCAGAGTTTATCCAGAACTTGAGTGACTTCCCATGTTCCACACAGTGAGTGTCCGGCATGACAAGGCTCACACACACCTTTACATCCTTGTCCTTCACATTCAAACCTGCAGCAACTGGCTTGAATAACTAAGAAGGACAATTCTACTCCTCTTCCTATGTCACTTTCTCACCCAGCTTCTCAATAGCTGCCTTGCCCTGCTTTTAGAGTTTTCCATTCAATGGCTGGAGTGCGTGTGTGTGTGTGTGTGTGTGTGTGTGTGTGTGTGTGTGTGTGTGTGTTAATGCACAGTAGGCTCTATAGACCCTTGTTTAAACCCACCATCTGCTTCCTGTGAAACTGAATAAATGCCTTGGCTTTCAAGACTCCAGGAGATATGGTCCTATCTGCCCCCAGTTCCCCTCTCAAATTCATTTCAGACCCTAAGTGTAAGTCTCATGCAATCAAGGACTCTGACTGTCTCCTTTGCAGCCTGTGGTAGTTAGAAAACAAACACTTTTTAGAAATAAAGCAATAATCCACGATAGGATCCCTGCAAACTATATGTATACCCCATGCACCACTGAACATCAAGAAAATGTGCTAACAAAAGTACATCACTTTAATTAACCTTTTATCAACCCCTGCACAAAGCCTGTGAGCAAGTAGAAATTAGAAGGGGAAGTGGTCGGTACAAGCCAGGCTTCATTTCTAAGAACCAAACGGCCCTGGAAAGACCATTGCATTTAGCTGCACAGGCTCCAGACTGCATAAATCCAGGAGCATCCCTAATACAGAAGAACACTATCAAGATTTTAGATAGGGGGTGCAGTAGGCCTGGCTCCCCAGCCTGCTCCACTCGGTGAGCCCCCACTAAGCCTCCTTCCTGGGTCCTACCCAGACTCTGCTGTGTTTCTGCACTTTCAACTGGTTTCTTTCTTAAGATGCCCAAACCAGTAACCAGAAAGCATAACGAGAGTTATGTGAGGATGGAATGCAGACTGGAAGAGGAAACGCTTGGATGCCATCAAGCACAGCTTTGAGCCCTGCTGTTCATCAGCTGCGTGTCCTTGTCCTTGAACCACCATTTTGTAGAGTCTTAAGCTTCCAGCATCTAGAGACCCTAGAACATTTGGCCTTAATTTAACTGGATATCTGCATGGATGACTGATAAGGAGAGCCTTAAGCAGGCCCCTGTGTGTAAATTCTCCCTGCAGGAGGCTCTCCACTTTCAGCATTCCCTGGCTTCCCTTCCTTTAACCACGGTGGGAAGCCTAAGATACCATTGTTCCTTCCTGCTTGTGAGGCCAAAGACGTTTAGTGGCTGCCTGCCCATGATCCTATGCTGGTGTGTGGGAGTGGGGAAGTGGACAGACAGACAGCAACCTAGGCCCTACTGACAAATCCTGCAGCACCCGCTAGGCAGGGCTGCTGTCTGAGGCTAGCAGGGGCAGAAGAGCCAGATCTCCAAGGCAGCCGCAGCTTTGTGGCCCATCTCCAGGCCAGTGCTCATCTCGGTCTCTCTCCCTAGTCTCACCTGCCTTCGTGGGGTCTAAGGGGATAGGACCCCTAAGAACAAATCCCCACCCCATGACTGGGTTTAGCTGTTAAGCCAAAGGCTGCCACGACACTAAGACCAAAACCTGGGGACGGTGCTGCTGACAGGCCTGCTGACAGCCCGGCTGGGAGGGCAGCTATATTTAGCACATGCTTGACCTAAGATGCTATCTACCAGGCACAGCGAGGGGGACAGAGGAGTGGAGAAGAGGCCCCCATGCGCCCACGGGGCCCCAGCCATGGAGCCTCAATTAGCTACTCAGGCAAGTGTAGGCTTTCCAAACACAATTTTGTTTGCAGTGTTAGGGAGGCCTTATGACTGGCCAGGAGGCCTGATAGAAGTCACTGAGCAGAGTGACCTTGTTAGGCGTAGAAGCTAAAAGCAGCTGGCTCTGTTTGCAGCAGGAGGAATTTCACGAGGCGGGTTGATCAATGTGCTGGCTCCGGTTCACAAAATCAGTTTCCTGGGAGATCGTGGTGTGGGAGGGGCAAGGGACTGAGTTCTTTGGGAGGAAATTAAGATCCACCATCAGCTGGGCGGTGGTGGAACACACCTTTAATCCCAGCACTCGGGAGGTGGAGGCAGGTGGATCTTTGTGAGTTTGAGGCCAGCCTGGTCTACAGAGCGAGTTCCAGGACAGCCAGGCTGTTACACAGAGAAACCTTGTCTCAGAAGAAAAAAAAATGTACCAATCTTTCGAGTGGTGGTTCTGGGTTCATCCCCATTCTACAAGCAAAGGTACAGAGGTGTTTTGTGCAAGTTTCACCAAGGGCCTCTGCGATACTTGTGCTGCAGACATATTGATATCTCCCACTTCTGGAGGTAACCCAAGAAAACCAAGGCTGGGGTAGGGGCCTAGTTTCCCAGAAGCAATCTTAACCTCTGCTCTTTGAAGTGCCTGAAATTGGCCTGAGACTGGCCCCTGTCAGCACCCTTCCAGAGGCTACTGAAAGCACTATTAGAGCCTGATTTAAAAGGAGGCGTGGCTTCCAGTCTGCATCTCATGAGCTCATCCCAAAGACAAGGAGTCATGGGTAGCTCTCTCTGGACACTCCCGCCAGAAAGAGACCAATGGCCTGGCCTCCCCTGCATGTGGCGATCCTAGACAAGGCCAGGGAAGGATGGGTTGAGCTGCCCTGAGATGCACAGGATTGCCATTGAAGCTCGAGGCCTTGCTGCATTCATTAGCTCTTCACTGCTTGACTAAATATCTGAGAAATGTACCTAAAGGAGGAAGGATTTGTCCTGGCTGATCGTGCAAACGGAGGCGGAGTTTTTCTGTCCCTACTGCCTGGTCCCACACAGAAGCTTATATTAACTACAAAATGCTCGGCCAATAGCTCAGGCTTATTACTAACTAGCTCTTACTTTTAAATTAACCCACTTCTATTAATCTGTGTATTGCCACACAGCCCATGGCTTTACCGGTCCACTGGCATCTTGCTTCTTGGGTGGCTCCCTCAAGCCTTTCTCAACTCAGCTCCTCTTCATCCCAGTCCTCAGTTTGATTGTCCTGTATAACTTTATCCTGCCTTGCTATAGGCCAATCAGCTTTATTATTAACCAATGAGAGTAATATTCACAGCACAATGTCTTCAGAGAATCGAGTCCACAGTCACTTGGACAAGCCAGTTGACAATCAAGTAGCATGTGGGGGCATGGGTAGACTTCACTTATCAGGCTGAGAAGATGACTTAGTTAATAAAGTGCTTGCTGTCAAGCATGAGGACCCGAGTTCAATCCCCAACACATACATAAAAAGCCATGGGCGGAGGAGGTGCATCTGTATTTCCAGTGCTGGGGAGGCAGAAACGGGTGGATCTCTAGAGCTCACTGGCCAGCCAGCTCAGGCAATTGGCGAGCTCCAGGTTCAGTGAGAGACTCTGCCTCTAGATAGATAGATAGATAGATAGATAGATAGATAGATAGATGATAGATAATAAATAAATGAATAAATAAATAAATAAATAAATAAATAAATAAATAAATAAATAATAGGGTATAGCATGACTGAGGAAGATACCTGATGGCCTCTGGCCCCCACATACATACATGTACACCCACATGTAAACACATAAAAAATAATTTTATTTATCTTTTTCTAAGTAGGTTGTGTTTTTAGAGTAGTTATAGGCTTGTAGGAAAATGGAGTGGAAGGTTTAGAGCTGCCCTGTATATTCCTGCCCCACACATATACAACCTCCCAACTTCAACATCCCAGAGTGAGAGGTTCCCACTTTCTCCCCCCTCCCCAAAATTGTCTACAATGAAAAAAATACATTTTATCAGAGATGAAAGAATAAATGGAAAGAGAGAGAGGCAAGGGAGAGAGAGACAGGCAACAACGGCTCCTTGGCCCAGAGTAAGAACCCAAGCAGGCTCTTGATCCTTTAGGATGCTTTCAGTTTCTCCTAGTGTTCATCCGTTTAAGTGTGTAAACTCATTTGCCTGTCCGCTATAGAGGAGAGACCATTTCAATGCTTTCTCAACACCCAACCCTAGCTCACCCCACAGGTAGAATGCTTCCTGTCTCCCTGCTTTGGCAGCTACGGTCATAAAAGGGCCTGCCCCCATGTAGCTGTGCTGCTGAGGGAAAATGCCAGGATTGGAGTCTCCCTTATACACATCAGATAACGTAAGAAGAGGCTTCTCCATTCAGGGCCTCAGTTTCCCCAGGCATCGAATGATGAGGTGGGATGGTCTGTCTAGACATATCCACAATGCTGTTCTATGAATAGATAATAAGCCCCCAACGCCAAAACACTTCCATAACATATATTCAAGGGTTCATTTTATACTTCATGACATCTATAATAAAATTCACAACTAATTCAAGGTAAGAATTAGTTCAAATAGTTCAAGTGGATTAGTCCCTCCATAAAAGCCAAAATGTCTTATCTTTTTAGTGTGACACTGCGAAGTCTGTCCCACAAATGTATCACATCACACACACACACACACACACAGAGACACATACACACACACACACACACACACACACACACACACTTATACACTTTCACCCCTCATATCTTCAAATATATACATGCACATACTCCCAGCCACACACTCTCACACACCTGTGCTGTCCAATCCACCCCAGCACTATAGATATACATGGGCAGTGTCCAGGAATGGGAACATTCTTCAGACCTTGAAGAGAGAACCACAAAGCTTAGATCTGAGCTAATAGGAAATAACATTCAGAGAGAAAGGCAACCAGCTCTGACTTGGGGTTTAAATAGACTGTAGAGGGCCAGGGGTAGTAGTGTACGCAATTACAACACTTGGTCGGTGGAACAGGAGGATCAAGAGTTCAGTATCATCCTTGGCTACACAGGAAGCTTGAAACCAGCCAGTCTCTATCTCAAAAACTAATCATAGAACACTGTCTAGTCAGCTTGAATAGTGGCATATTCACTTGATGCAAAAAGACTCCATTTCCGGTCACTGAAATCACTTGCCTAAACTTAAATAGGCAATATCTAACAACAGCAACAACAACCAAAAGAGCCTTGTTCAGGGAATACATCACTCTCCAACACAGGCTGATTTCCCCTGAATCACCTGCGTACTGGTGGGGAAGATAAGGACTTCACAGTGACTGTCTTAGTCTATGCAAAGGGGCCGCATTGACATCATGATGCCCACTTTACAGATGAGTCCAGACCAAGGGTGGAGAATGAGTTTCACCACACCCACGAGCAAGGAAGAGTGTAAGCTGGAACTGGAAAGCAAACGTAGGCCTTTCTCTTCTCTGCCTGCCTCTCAGGGGATACTGGTCAGTGCGACTGTAACAGAGATTGGAAGGGGAATGGAAGAGTAGCTAATAATCCCCAAAATCGCCACTCTGTGTCTGTCTGTGGTTCCAGTCCAGTTACTTGCTCTATTCAAGAGATCTCCTATGTACTCTGGACTGACCCAGCATTTCTACAGCAATAGCTATTAAAATTGTTCTCCAGGGTGTGACCTGGCCTTTGTGGCTTTTTTCCTGCTCCAAATAAAACTAAGGTCACCAGCAGTCCATTTTCTCATGGATATCATTCTCACAGATGCCCTTGGTGCTGGTGACATCAGATCTATATCTGACTTGCCTCCTTGTGTAAGTCCTTTGCCTTAAAGGCTTCTTCCTCTGTACCATCACTGAGAACTCTGTACCCCAGTGGGTGGAGCTTTCTTGGGGGTGCAGTATCTTTAGGTGGGGGTTGTCTATGTGTCTGCATGAAAGTCTTTCATCACTTGCGTCCCTAGCTCTCCACACGCCTTCCAGCAAAGTCAGAACCAGGGTCAAGACCCTTTGAATATCCTCAACCTCAAACCTCTGTCTACACAGTGTGTGTTCATTGGAAAGGAGGTCTTGGAAGTACTCTTCCTTGGAAGTGTTCTGTCTGGACTTGACTTCCAGTTCGGTCCCTCATTTGCTCTTTAGCTTTAGTAGGTCATAGTGTTCTAGACCTCAGTTTCCCCATCAATACACCATGAGGGTCGAAGGGGATAATGTATGGAAATAGTTTAGTTCAGCCCAGTTACTATACAACAGTCCTGCAGAGCTTATTGAAGCAGGAGGTCTCTGACACACTGAGCCTAAGAACCTGCATTTCCAGCCAGCTCCAAGCTCCTATAGAAAACTGGTCGAGCGTACACAGTGCCCTGTGCTGAGAGGCATCCTTCTTGTAGTTCAGGACAGTGGCAGCCAGCCACCCAGGCGAAGCCACCCAAACATCCCCACTTCATCCAGGTAGTGTTTCCTGACCCCAGATAAGCACCAGCTCCAGTCCTTGCTTAAAAACAAACTGGAGCAGATGATTAGGCCTCTCTCCAGACACAGGCAACTGGGCGTCCCAAGGGAGCTAGCTGGTAATCCTCATGGTGATGGGCCTCTGGGATAGAGCACTCATCAGCCAGGCAGAGGAACACTGCAGGCCCACATCTCATTCTCTTGGCAACAACTGTGCATGGAAGGAAGCAGCCCATGCCCTTTCCATGTAGGAATGTGGCTAAGGAGCCACAGCAGGGTTTTCCTGAGGAAGAGGACTCCTGCATCCTGTGAATGAAGACCTCCTGAGGCTGGAAGCAAGAGTTCTCTGGAATGTTTGTGGTGGAATCGGGGAAAGTATCTATGAAACAGGCAGGCCTCTGGTGGACTTCCTAGGGGCACCTCACTGCCAGCTCAGGAGAAACTGCCCAAAGCAAGGCTTGTTCACAGGATCCCACCCAGAAGAAACCAGGAACATACATCAGACTCACCTGGGAGGCTTCATAACTCCTCTGCCTGAGGCTGAGCATCAGCCCTCACCCATTACCCAGAAACACAAGGGTGAACACGATATCTTCAGGGGTCCAGTGCTCCACAGACAATCACTGTGCACACACTGGCTAAGAAGCCAGGCCCCACACCAAAAGAAGGACTCACATCCCAGGTCACCTGATGCCTCCCATCAGCACAGAGCAAGGCAAGCCACATTTCCACAGGAACTCTCACTTTAAATGAAACTATTAAGTCATGTTTGGCTGCATCTTTAAAACCTGTTTTGGAAAAGATGTTCAGTCCCACTAATGATTAGGAAGACGCAAAACAAAACCACAGTGAGATACCACCTCACACCCATTAGGATGGCCCCAGCCAAACAAAGGAAAAGGAAAGTGGAAAATAACAGAGAAGGGGGAACAAAGGCCCCCCTGCACTGTTGGCGGAATGGAAAGTGGAGCCATGTCTATGGAAAGTAGTTACGCAGTACCTCAAAAAGTGAAACATAGAATCAACACAGCAGCATTATTCCCAGCAGCCCAGAGGTATCCCATCCACAGAGGAGTGGATGAACAGGATATGGTAGGCACAGGCAATGGTGCACTCTTCTACTTGTAAGTGGAGGGAAATTCGGCACATCCTGTGATGTAAACACATCTTAAGGACATTATGTAAGTGAAATACACTAGACACAAAAAGACATTGTATTATCACACTTACAGCAGGAAAGAAAACAAAACAAAACAAAATAGGAGTCAGATCCATAAAGAAAGGAAGAAGAATAGAAGTTTCCCAGATACTGGGCAGGAAGTGAAGGAATGGAGAGTTATTGTTGAATGGCTTAATAGCTCAGTTTTGCAAGATAAGAAACTCTGGGAACCAGCTCCACAACATTGAGAATGTGTGTAACATCGCACCACGCACGTAGTATGGCTAAGATGGTGCATTTTATGTTGCGTGCATTTTATCAGAATTCGTGAAGAAAAGCCCAGCAATAAAATATAAACTTGATGCAGTGTGGAAATGATTAGATTCTCTCACAATGCTGGGATTTTTGTTGTTGTTGTTTTATTTTGTTTTGTTTTTCTGAACCAAATGTTTGAGTCAAAGCTGGTGATGAGAAACACCAGGCCTTTGTGTGCCAGTTTTCAAAACATCTCCTACCAATGGTGCGGAGCACCCAGGGGATAGCTCGCTCTCTTCCCAAACACAGAAATAACCTACTAGGAGATCATTGCAAGCGAAGAAAGTGGGTCCCAGAACTTCCAGATGCGCACCAGACACTGCTTGCATGGTGCTTTCATGGCTCCTATGCATGTCATTCACTGGTTCCCTTTTGTCTCTCCTGATAGTGGCCAGGCTCTCAGCTATGGAAGGGCAGAGCAGGCAGGGGCCCAGGAGACAGAAGAAGCAAGACTAGAAAGAGAGAACTGGGGCCAGGAGCCACCGCACATCCCCAGGCTGGTGAAGGAGATGCTGGATGGATGAACTTCTGTTTGGGCCTGGGGCTGGGAGCTGCTTTCAGGAGACCCTGACTCTAACTGCTTCTTCTTTATAGCCCTGGCCCTGACACACAGTGGGGAACAAGCAAATGGCAGTTTGCAACACACCACGGTGGGGCTATTTTTCCAAGAAAGGGTGTCTCCACCCTGGCCTGATCTTTGTCCTGCTGGCCTCCGGGGAAATCTAGCTCCCCGTCTGAAGCCACTTTGGGGATAGTGTCTGCCCATTTGCGTGTTTCTTCTAAGTCAACTGTGAACCTTTTCGTTATGGAAAGACTAAGCCAGGCCCAGTTTCTGATCAACTTCACTTTCCAGGCTCACTTAGGGAAGACAAAATCCATTAAACGCCCCTGCTCTCCTGTGAGAGGCACCGAACCCCCATACCAGTAAGATGGGAGCTCTTGAGGGGATAGAGTCATTTTATGTGGATCAGTGTCTGGCTTATTGAAGGTGCTTAATAAATATTCGATCATAACAATCTTAATTACTGGATTACATCATGTCTGTCTTAGGGTAGGATATAAATAAATAATGCCACCATAATAGTGAGGCACTCATGGAGGGCTGCTCGGTTTGAGCTCCCACCACTGCACAGGAGGTTTTAATAAATTTGGGTGGATTTCATATTTCATGAAGAGGTATCTGCTCACCGCAGGTGAACGTTTCTGAAGATAAGGCTTATTTAGTATTAATAGGTGCAGAATGCTTCCTGGTTGCTTGTTTTACATACTCATGTTCAACTCAACATGGGTCAGAGGAGTTCACAGCCAGTGCCAGGAGGGCGACCAGAGTGGCGCTACAGCGTCCGTACTGTGGGGGGCCAAGGTGAACAAATGACATTGTAGCCAAAGCCAGGTCCTCTTCAGACAGAGCCCCAAACCCGGAAGTCTTCCAGCAGCTTTCCAGAAGATTCTATAAGAGAGGAAAAGGAGCAATGGTCAGCAGTAAGGGCAGACCCTGTCTGAAGGGGTGGCCTCATAAAGCGACTGCCCTATCAGAATAACGCCCAGAGGTGTTCAGTTCCCCCCGTTAAAAAGCCAGGAGTACAGCTACAGCCACACAAACCCCTTCATCTCCAAATGCTACTCATCAATCCATATTCGCTGAAGCTTACCGCCTGTGGCTTTATGGGCCTCATCTGACCCTGGAGGTGACATCAGGGGGTAGGGCTGAGAGCCAGCACTGCTCTCTCTGTGGACACCAGGAGAGCAGACCGGGGCAGGAAAG
Source organism: Peromyscus melanophrys (assembly GCA_902168415.1). Taxonomy (NCBI): domain Eukaryota; kingdom Metazoa; phylum Chordata; class Mammalia; order Rodentia; family Cricetidae; genus Peromyscus; species Peromyscus melanophrys. The sequence continues at coordinate 40,935 of CABHPR010139528.1, forward strand.
AGCTTGGCCTAGAGTCACTCACCGCAGGGTGGGATGGCACCGGCCCTTACCTGCCGCACTCACTGTGGAATTCCCCCTAGTCTCTCTTGCTCCTCTGCTTTGGATGGGGAGGCTGAAGAGACTGTGGGGCTCTGCTGGGAACCAGGCTGTGCCGTACTAACAAGAAGTCATCTGTGTGCTCACCAGTGCCACACTGCACGTGAAAGCCTCACATTCTGGAAAGAACTTACTTCAAAGTCAGACGGAAGTCTCTGGGAGCTTCCAGAAGCAGAGCTCGTCTTCAGGAGCATGGACCTGCATGCCTGGTATCAACCCTGGAGGCAAGGTGGTGACGGGTAAAACCACTTCTTCTAAGAATACACATTCTAACTTTGCCCAATTTCACACTGCAACTGAGCCACGTCTGGTCTTCAGTGCACTGAGCCAGTTAGGAGAATGAGAAGGAAGATTCTCTAGTGGAGTTCATGGAGCAGGGCAGCCCTGATAGCCTCTATGTCCCTAAAGGAAGCCCCACTCACATCTCACAGCAAGGTGGATGCTCTGAGCAGCTGTCTGTGAACATGAGAACTCACCTCCCTCGTGGAGTCCCAGGACCCCCTAATGCAAAGGCCATCCTACACTGCAGGGACCCTTGACTGGACCTTGAGAACACACAGACAGCACAGGCTCTCTCAGGACACCCCAGAATGCCACACCTCCATCCTAAAAGCCTTTGCTTTTCACAGTGACATTAGCCACTAGCCCTACGTGGATTTAGCCCAGGGAGGCATGTGGGGTAAAGATTGCAAAGAGTCTCTTGTTAAGAGTGGGACCTGTCTTAATTACTCTGCCCCAAGTCACCTGCTTGACATATACAGCCTTAAACACATGAATACACACACACACACACACACACACACACACACACACACACACACACACGCATGCATGCACAGCTTACAGAACAATATCTGCTGGCTTCACGTTATCTTTTTAATTAATACAAGACAGCAGAGTACTTGAGATGGTTTTTGTCTTGTGTGTGTATGTGTGTACGTGCTTTCTTTCTTTACATGCATGTGTAGAATTTTATATTAGGATATGCAGTTCATTTTTACATGGTTATATAACAATCCCTACTAATGGTTTTCTCCCGTTTCAGTTTTCTAAGTTGGAAGGACAGCCTCAGACAGCCACACTCTCAGCTTGGACGTTTAACTGTTTCTGATGTTTGTGGGCTTGCCAATATTTGTAGAGATGTTGGCCTCCCTGAAGCCACTTAGTATCAGATAACCCTAAGTGAGGTTACCAGACAGCCTGGAGTCTGTGGGACGGGCCAGGCTGGCCCAGGTGCCACCGTTTCTGCCACGTGGCGAGAGGAACAGACACAGCTCTGCCCCATCATGGTCTGCCTGTGTTTCTGGTTTCCTGATTGCCTCTCCTTCCCTGAGCCCTCAGCCCCTACCCACTCACTCAGATCATCTCTTTTCTGTCCTCCCCACTTTGGAGATTTTTCTTTTCTTCTTAATTCTGGACATTTCAAATGAATGTCTACAAATCTCAGAAGATGGGCAAATGCGTGTCCAGATTCAGACCCTCTCCCGTACCCCAGAGACTGTGTAACTTTGAAGTCCCAGATCCCATGAAGTTTCGTATCTGCAGTTCCACTCGTCTGCTTCCTGCAGCTTTATGCTTTCGTCACACCTAAAGATTCTCAGCGATTCTCTAATATCAAATCTCCAGGCAGTGTCATGAGTGCCCTGTTTGAGAAGTCTGTGGAGTCTGGTGGAGAGTGGGGTATACATGGTACATGGCCTGGTGGAGAGTGGGGTACACATGGTACATGGCCTGGTGGAGAGTGGGGTATACATGGTACATGGCCTGGTGGAGAGTGGGGTACACATGGTACATGGCCTGGTGGAGAGTGGGGTACACATGGTACATGGCCTGGTTTAGAGTGGGGTATACATGGTACATGGTCGTTCTTCTTCTAGCGCCTTTTAATCCACACATCCTGTCTGCTTTGCTCTAACAGACTTTGTTACATAAGTCTGCCGCCTTTTCTCATCCGATCATTTCTTTGTGAGGGGTGGGTATTAATTCTTAGGTCAGCAAGCAAAGTCATGGGTTCTGTTACAGCATTTTCATACATATAGGAAACTGGCCTCTCCACCTATAGGTCTTTCCACAGATGTCTTGCTTTCCCAAGCACATCTTGCTGGCTGCAGCCTCATGGTTATATTAGTAGTTCTCTCTACCTGCATCCACCACAGGGAGGGGTGGGGCAGTTAAACTAGGCTTGGGGGCTTTTACTAATGAAGACAAGAATCCTCATGGTGTTTCCGTAGGCAGCCTCCTCCTGAGCAGAAGTTCATTGGTGTTTGATGATCCATAATACTCCATCTCCACCCTCCCACATTAGGGGACCTTTCCTTCACCCATCGCTTGTTGCTTCAGACCGTTTGATACAGTTCGTGGTGTGGGTTAGGCTATGTCTGCTGCCTTGTCCCATTTTTCAGAAGGGTAAGTTGTTCCATGTGTCTTCCAGGGCATGGAGGGCTGTATGACTAGCCTTTTTTTCTTCCGGTCATTATGAACTGATCACTGTAAACACGTCGGAGGTGCACTTTATTCGCGGATGGTTTCATTCTTACACACCCCACTGCTTCCTTCCCCGGTTGAGAGCCTCTTCAAGCCCATGCCTCAGCTTTTGCGTATGATCCCGGAGGATTTTTGCTGGACTGCTTGTCTTTCTGATGTGACAAAGTGTTCCAGGATCTGCTTACATGTTTCCTGGTTCATTTATTTGCCTATTTTTTTTCTTTTTAAATAAGAAAGGGTGATTGAAGCCAAAATCTAGGCGTAAATCATGAGCATTTCTATTATATGTCAACTAAAAGATACTTTGCTTCCTTAAAGACAGTTAGCAAGAGTCATTGCTGATTTTCCAGAGCAGGAAGGTAGAGCTTTGTTCAATACTGTCATTTCTTACCATGTTCATCTCCTTTCTCTACTACAAAAAAAAGAAAAAAGAAAAGAAAAGAAAGAGAAAAAGAAAGAAAAGAAAAAGAGAAAAAGAAAAAGAAAGAAAAGAAAAAGAGAAAGAGAAAAAGAAAGAAAAGCAGCCTTGCGCTCTAAAGGCGTCAGCATGCCTACTGGTGTGCTTAGCATTTATGGACATGCATGTTTCTAAGAACAGCCTTTTATTTTATATTTGATTTGATAGATAGATCCTTGCAGAGACTAAGCCCAATCACTGTATTCTACGACCATCTGATGGGTTTCCCCCAATGTGCTACCTACATATTGAGCTCATTTATTTCAATGGTGGTTTGTTTGTTCATTAGGCTGGGAACAGAACCCAGGGCCCATTCATGCTAAGTAAACATCATTTCTAGGCTAAATCTGAAGCTCTCCTGTTTGTTTCACTTTATTGAAACAAATTGTACCTCGGTTTTCCAGGTCTGCTGTTTTCTACCTTAAAAATGTAATTTAGAGTATAACTCCATAAAGTATTTTCATGGCTCCAAACCAAAGGTACCCAAGAAAGGGAAGATTCAGAGCAGCCTAACTTCGATCCTCTTCCCACACCCTGTTCCACTTCCTCCCCACAGGTAACCATTTCTGGTTGTTGTCTATTTATGACTTCCTTTTACAACAACAACAACAATGTGCATTCATTTGCAGCCCTGCCTTGAATAGACAGTAAACATACTGTACCCCCATTTCTCTCCCTTGTCCTCAGGATTACAAACTACAAGGACAGAGAAGAGATCCTTATCTCTCTCCAGCTGTGTAGTACTCCTGACAAGGAGGCGTGCAGCTTCTTGACAATTCCTCAGCACAAACTCTGACGTTTCCAATCACTGCAGACCTGCCGTCACCCTAACTAGGACACAGCCGAAGCAGTCTCATTTTGAAAAAATAAAGCCATGATCTGACTTCCCTAGCTGTGATTTTGTGCCAGTGTGGGCCCATGTTCCATCTCATTAGATACTTGCAGAGTTCTGGAGGTACCAAGCTGAGAAGATATCAAAGCATGTGCCTAGGTCTGTCAGCGGTTGCAGTCCTGAGAAGAAATGTCTTAAATCTCTGAGGCCAAAACCTGCAACGCTGGTAGCTTGGCTATGAACACTCCTGGGAGCTTCCCAAGGGCTCTGCAAAGACTGTTGAGGTGAGAAGAGGAAAGATCAGGGCAAGTGCTCTAGGCAGAGATCTATTGGGCACAAAGGTTCCAAGGTAAGAGAGAGGTTAAAACAATCCTGTCACCATAGAAATGGGTGAAGGGCAGTTGAGCAGTGGCTTTTCTCTCCCTACAGCTGTTCCGCAGAACAGAGTCAAAATGGCTGTGTGGGCAGCCCGTGCTCACCTATGCTTAGCACATTCCTCAACCCCTGCAGCCAGGCTGCTCTGTGGCTCCCTCCATGGCCTCTGCATTGGAAAAATGATCATTTATTTTAAGGAGGCCCTGTTTCCATGGGTGTGAGAGCGATGAACCCCAGGGGAAATAGGGTTCTTGCTTGAAGTCTGGAATTAGAACCATTGCTGTCTGGGCAACCGAGACATTGACCATATCTTAGCACCACATCCCAGGATGAATCAACCGGATGGGGCTAGGTGAATGTCTGTGACCCAGAGACCAGCTGGTCAAGCACTGTGCAACACAAATACAGTGCAAGTCACAAGGGTCATTTGAAATCTCCTGGAGCCTAACAAGTAAAAAAAAATGAGCAAAAACAATTTTAAATAAGTGTGATTGATGTTGTTGTTTGACAGTGTCATACCTGTCTACAGTGCACTCTGGTTCCTGTCACCATGACCCCCTCTTCTCTCCCTCCCACCCCATTACTGCACACCTCCTCTTCCCTGAAGGACCCCTTCCCCCCTTTATGTCTTTCTGTTTCAAATTCACTGAGTTTTACCAGAGCCATCTGTGTGGCCACCGAGTCAGAGCTACCCACTAGAGCCTGAATCGGCCGTGGATACACAGCTGAACACAGGGGCTGCCCCTCCCCCAGAGTCTATCAGTAGTCAGCAGTTCAGCAGAGAGGAACAGAGTCCCATGAACACTCCATGCATTTCCAGGGTTGACTGTCGTCAGACCCAAGTCTTGTGCAGGCAGCCTCTGATGCTGTAAGATCAGGTTTGTGCTGGCTGCATGGAAACTAAGTCTAATGGTGTGTTTTATTAAGCCCACAACAGCCAGGGTATGATGTTCCCTGACTTACAATGAGGTGATGGTCCTACAAACACATGGTAAGTTGAAAATTCATCAGATGCAAAACAACAAGCTTAGCCGTGGGTTGTTCTTTTCGTGGCCGGCTGAGAGGCACAGCCTCTTGTCCTGAAGACATTGACAGAAATGATTCCCAAGGAAATCTTAGTGCTGGCAAAGAAATATCACCTATGTCCAGGTCACAAGGGTAGAAGAATCAGGTGAGTTATCTCATGATCTTTGCAGGAATGTGAGCTCCAAATGGCCAGAGCCAGAGCCCAGCTACAGGAGCCATCGTGCACTGCCCGAATTCCCAGCTTTTGAACATGTCTAGTTATACAGCAGCAGCACCAATTAAAGCTGGTGTAAAATGAAGCTGGTGAACATTGTAGGCATTAAGGCCACGGCTCGGCCATTGGCCGGTACTCTGCCCTGCTATGTTCCAGAGGCCTTCTGAGGGCCGTCATTGCAGGGATGGGACATGGTAACACACGGCCTGAGGACAGCTTTATTTATGTTCCTGCTGAACGGACAAGCAGGCCTTGTTTTTCTAGACCATTCCGAGCACGGTGGCTCACATAGCAGCCACGAGTCTACATTTAGAACCGTGTCTTCATTCACATTCTTTCCGTGGAGCTCATGGCTCCTGGGCTGGAAGACAGTGGTCACTTCTTCTTGGCCAGACCCCAGGAACCATGCCGGCTCTGGGCTAATTCAGAATCTGTGTTCTTGATCCAAAGCCTAACTGTTGTCCTTGCTGGGGGTGGTCTGTGTCAGTGTGCCCATGGTAACTAATGCAGAGGTGGGATCCATGGCTTGTGGTAGGTAGAAGCCTTTCCTGGGGGCACCTGGATCCTGGGGTGGAGTGCTTGTGGTCTGGTTAGTGCTGTGGTCTGGTTAGCTTGCTCGGAGGTTCCTGCTAAGCAGATGCCTTATTGTTCTCTCCCAACACTGTTGACAAAGCTGCCTGCCACTCCCTGGCCCCCTGAAGGTTCCCCCTGGCCTCTAGTCAGTCAGCCACTTCAAGCAAACAGTATCAGCTCTTGCCTCGGAGCACAGATCACCGTGTCTATGATCCCAAACCAGACATGAGGTCATGCTTGCCACCTGTGAGGCATTAAGAGTAAGCTGGGAAGAGCGACTCGGAGGAGGAGGACAGTGAAGAGAGTTGGGAAATCAGAAGCCCCACGGAACGGTTCAGCTCTTGTTACTCACCCAAAGCAAATTCCATGTATAACGAGGTTTAGCAAGGCAGTGCTGTCTAATGTTGGGATGAAGTGACTCTGGCCACAGGCAGATGACACAGAACTGACTGAATTTGTTTACATATGTAACAGGGGAAATAATCACTAAAATAGCAAATCTATGATTTCTTGGATATTGTTGAATAGAAAGCTCTATTTTTAAAAAAATAAGTTGGCTTAAGTTTTATTTAAAGGAAACTAATAAATGATAATTTAGATGGCTGAGGATGTCATAAAACTTGTGTAACAATAATAAATAAATGGCTACCATGGGAAACTTGACAATATAATCATATATATATATATATATATCTCCTCACTCCTTTGACAGAGCAATGGGTACTCTTTCCAGTTTAAAAGTAGGTAAACTGAGGTTTAGCAAGGAAGAGTGACTTGGCTAGTGTTGGAGAGCTAGGGATTAATGGAATCAGGACTCCCTGGGCCTGTATGATGTTTTCACTCCCGTTTCAAGTTGTTATTTGTCCTGGGTGGGATGGGTAACCCTGAAAGGTTCATTTAGTCTTCTTCTGACCACCTCTAAATGCTGAACCCATCCAGGGCCTGGTGTTCACAGGCTAAGGTTCAAGGCTGGGACAGAGGTGGCTGCCCTTGAGGTGCCCACAGAGTCAGGACAGGCAGTCCACAAATAGATCCAGAGGTATAGTGCTCTGCAGGGCTCCCCCAGGGCATTGAGCTCTGTATGGAGCCAGATATCTGGCAGGGCTGGACAACTTGAGTCCCTCAGGCCACAGACCAAGGGAGCTTAACAAAGGAGCTTTAGGCAAAAGAGAAGAAATTCTTGTATCAAATCTTGGCAGTGAGTGAGCTTTCCCAGGATCCGATTGGGGAGGATGGGGAGGGCAAGGAGCTAGCACAGCCTAGGCTGAAAGGAAGAAGGTGGCCTAGGGCCGTTTAGGGGTAGGGCAGGTGACCCCAGGCCAATCTAGGATGCAGCCATACGGAAGGCAGGTGTGAACTCATCTTGGGACTTTGGGGGGGGGGGGTCCTTCCCAGAGAAGGAGAGGGGAGCCCTGGGCTGACGGAAAAGATCTGTCATTGGTACCCAGGTTTTGCAAACACCAGGGCCAAGTTGTTGAGTGGACACTTACCTTGCATCTTCTCGGGTTATTTCACATCCTTCTGCATCTCTCCCCTTGAAACCCAGCCCAGCCTTCCCCCAGCCTGCGGCTGGCCAGATTATTTTGCTCCAAAAGCGTGGCAGAGTATGGCTCCTTACTCGAGGAATGCAGGCCGTGGTTGTCCAGAGCCGATGATGAAACGGGCTATTTCTGCTCTGGGACATCAGCAGGCCTCCGTTGCTGGTTCCAAGGCACACACTATCATGTTCTTAACATTTCTTGAGACAAATGCTTTCCTCCCCCACCTTGAGATATTTTTATTCGAATCTAGGTTCTGGGGTGACTTTAGAAATCACTCTGAACTGAAGCTGGAATCATGGTGAGGGTCCAGCTAATCGGCAAACAATTTTCACTCCCCGAGTTATCTATTACTCGTGGCTGATCTGGATGTAAAAATAGCCTCTGAGGCTGTTTGTTTAATCTGACTGTTACTTGACACCACGCGGGTGTTGCAGAGCGGAGTGTTTGCCTCTTCCCCTCCACGAACACCATTTGGTTTCCCCAGGCCAGTCTCTGTTTGGGTAAGCCGCTGGGCCTTCCACGTCTGGCAGCTTCTGGCTGCTGATTTTGCTCAAGTGGGTAACTTGGTGAGACGCAGGCAGTCCGGGTGTTGAATCCTCTTTCCTCTCCTCTCTGGGCAGCCTGGCTAAGGAGGAAGAAGTTTGGGCAACTGGGCAGAGTCAGTACCCTCCAGATCCTGGGAAGGCCTGTGGAACAAGCAGCTGGTTCGCACGTGGAGATCGGAAGGTACAGTCTGCACACTTGCGTGCTCCTTGGCACCGTCAAGGGAGTCTCCAGCGGATAGTAGAAGGGGTGTCTGCTCTGGGAGGGCTGCAAGCGTTGAGATGTGTAGGATGGCATCTACGGGGTAAGAGCACACTGAGTGCTGGGGTTCTCGGGGCTGAGTGTGCTTTGTGGACCATGAACAGAAGAGTTAGAGCATTTATGTGTGACTCTGTCCTCCCACGTAGCTGTCAGGGTGCTCAGCTCCTACACGGCAGAGTGAGCACGTGCTGGTGGGTATGTTGGATCCTTGTATTGCCACATGGGACCACCAGGGTCCCAGGTTTCACAGCAGAGTTGAAGGAGACTCCGTTGTCACTTGCAGCTATAACAGAGAGAGACACTGGCTGTGGCACTCTGGCTTATGGGCTTTGAAAGCACGTGGGTCTCCAACACAAAGCCCTCAGCAGACTGCCTGTCTTCATGCACCCCAGGGAACCCAACCAGATTCCCTACAAGTCAGGCTTGCCCCGTGGAAAGTCATTCTTTTTTCTTTTTTTTTTTCTTTTTTCTTTTTTTTTCATTTTCCAATGGAGAATTGGTAAGTGATAAGAACACTTTTGAATATAAATATATGAAAGTTTAACAGAATTAAGAAATATTATTTAGCATTGTAAAATGCCTCTGTAAATACAGGAATCAGATGTGCATGTTAAACAACATCTGCTTTTCCAACCTTTGAAAACAGTGGTGATTGAATGCCCTGTGACTGGGAGCCTGGATTTGTAAATAAAGCTTTGCTGGCACTCGGCCCAGCGCATTCATTTGCATACAGCCAGGCAGCTTTTACACACCTGCCCAGACTGTGCAGCGTGAAAAAATGAAACCAAGTGTGTGATCTTTTACAGAAAAAGGTTGCTGACTGCCCATGGGGCACATGCTCCTGGAGCCGAGTAGAATTTTAATCCACATACATCCACAACAGCAATGCACTTCATGCAAGCAAGTCTAAATTCAGTTGGTTACCCCAAAACAAAACAAAGAAAAAGACACGCAAGTAGGAAGTCTGAAGCATGAAGTTGGGAAAAAGGGGTCAGCTAGGATAGAAGAGGAATGCGAGAGAGGGTAATGGGGGTGGAAGTAATCAAAATACACTATGCATTGCCAAAGGGTTAAAAAATAAATAAATAATAATAATAATAATAATAAAAGCAAATTTAGGAAGAAAGAGTAAAGAACAGCCTGGGAGCAGGATGGTCAGGGCCAGCAGCAGGTGGACTCTGAATCTCCTTCCCTAGGCCTGCTTGTCAGTTCTGGGTCACACCGGAAGGGTTCAGTTTTGCCCTGTGGGGCTGAGGGTTACCTTAACCTTAGAGTCACCAGTCCTGTGGAGCATCCGTGTGGCCAGCTGACCAGAGTGGATTATGCTTATTGGGGAGTTTATAAATAGCCATCTCCGGGTGACCCAAGTCCAACCTGCGTCTGCCCCTGGGTCGTTGGGCTGGAAGCAAGTGTTCCTGCTTTTTGGTGACCAGAAGCTGGTAGGGATGGCACCAAATGCTCACACTAAAGAGGAAGGGGCATGATGGGATGCTGGATCATTGAGGCAGAGGGACCAGAGTCCACCAGGACGGACGCTCAGGCGAAGGGAGCTGTTAGCAGGTGACAGGAAAGGCCAGAGGGAGCCTTGTGGCCTCAGAGGAAGAGTCCATCTCTTTGGCTGGCTGCCTTTTCTCAGCAAGTGCCTGTGTTTCCTGCTCTCTGCTCTTGACCCTGACTAACAGGGGGAAGCCCCATGTTCTAAAATAGCTTACTCCTCCAGTCGCAGGCAGTCTCAGTAACCGAGCCCTGCCCATGACGCCAAGGCTAGGTTGACTAGCTTGTTACCTCTTGGAGTTTTAATCTGTCTGTCCAGGGGTTACTGGAGAGGAGTGGGGACTTTAAGAGAATGTCCCTGGGGGAAGGTGCACAGGGCTGGCATTCCCCAGTAAGATCCAAGCAGGCTAGCGTGTCTAGGCTTTGTTTCTATTGGTAGATTTGAACCCCATTTCACCAAATCTAGCCAATCCATTGCCCCGTAATTCCAGGGGTTTTCTTTTGATTGTTGTTCCTGCTTCTTTGTTTTGAAACATAGGCTGGCCTTGAACTCCCAATCCTCTGTCTCTATTTCCAAAGTGCCAAGTTCTGAGGGTACAGGAGTGTGCCACCATACCCTGCCCATCTTGGGTTTCATTTAGTTAAGAAAGCTCCAAGTGCCTCTTGGCCTCTGCTTGGTTCCCAGGGGCTTGCATGGCATGAGCTGGTGGGAGTGGCTGGAAGGGAAGCCAAAGAATCCATGGAGGTCAGAGATCAGGACCCCGCAGGGAACCTGTGGAGTACACACCAGTGCTGAGACACACCACACAGGGTAAGCCACAGGGCCAGTGTGGAACGTTGTCACTGTGTACAGGACTAGTGCAGTTAGAGTAATACATGTACTTCAGGAGTCAGGGGAAGGTGGAACATGTTCTTGGCTTGAGGACCAGCCTCAAGGGGCAGATGGAACTGAGGTGGGGCAAAACACATTCTGATCTGGGCCTGTGTAAGTTGACCGTAGAGGAATCTGACAGCAAAGAGTTTGAAGAACCCAGCAAGTATCTGTGGCTTCTCTAAGGACTTGGGAAAGAGTGTTCCCACCCAGCTCTCCAAGGTCCAGCTAAGACAGGATGTGAACAAAGGGCAGCACCCAGGAAAAGCTCCCAAAAAACACTTCCCAGTGCTCACACTCAGCTTCAATGGGAGCCCCAGGCTCTTGCCAGCCTTTTTGTCTTTGCGCAGGCCCATTCTTCGGGAACTGTCTGGCTGAGTGGAGAGACACATATCCCCTCAGCCATTTCCCATGGTAAAGCCTTTGCCCAAAGGAAGGAAGAAGTGCTGGGATTCAGTTGATTCATCTAGGAACAAGTTTCTGAGACAGCTCAGATCATCCCCAGCCTCTCTGTGGTGACTAGAAGCTGCTTTCATACCTGGTACTGCTGAGTCCTACCTTTGAGGAGCAGGTAACATTGGAGCTGCCCCTTGGCTGGGTCTGAGACTACCAGGCTACATGCAACATTGTGTTTGGGGGTCAAAACCTGGGCCTTGGCAACTCTAACAAGCTAGGCCTGGCCACCTGACCTCAATAGTCCAACTAGAGAGACAAGAGCTGGGAAGAGATTTAGTCCATGTGACCACACTAGAAAGAGGAACACAGAGTTCCAGTGATCCCCAAAACTATCTTTGGGGGTCCTGATATGAAGTTTAAGTTTAAACATTATGTGCACGCCCAGCTAGTTCAGTCAGTAGAGCAGGAAATTCCTAAGTTTAAAGATAAGGATTAAAATCATTGACCCATGATTGTCTAGCTCTGTCCTTTAAGGCAATCTAAGTTGTCATAACTGCGAAATCTTCCTGAGAAACCAGATCCTCCTTTGGCTGGCACCAGGCTTTGGCCCTTCCCTTCTACCAGCATGAGATTTCTGGGGAAATTTCAACTCCCTAGAGACCTTTTGTTTCATTATTCTGATAGCCAAAGGGCGGGCAGAGGCGCCTTTCTCTTTAGAATATCTTCACTCCGCCAGCATCATTACAGCACAAAGAGCTTACCCCTGCCCCCAGTCTGGCCTTGTCTGACTCTCACAGGAGGGAGGGCCCAAGTGCTCCAGAAGTCAAAGGCACAGCTCAAAGACACAGGGCTATACCCTGCCCTCAGTTCCCACACCACGGCCTCCATGCAGTGGCTAGCGACATGTTCCCAACAGATAAGGTCTTAGCACATCTGGGTTTATGATTGAGGTCACCCAGCACAATAAATCTTAGGGTCTCCTTCATAGATGGAGACATTGAGGCTCAGAGGGGTTTATCAACTTGCCTAAGCATGCACAGCTAATGAGGGACAGAGGAGGTTGCCCCAAGACCAGGGAAGCCTCAGGAGCTCTGGTCGGCCCCAGTTCAATGAAGGAACTCTCCATCACTGCTGTCTCCCTTTATGTTGGGGAAAGGCAAAGCCCTTCCAGTTACTCTAGTGATTGACAGTAGGCCTGGATTAACCAAGTTACCTGGTAGTGAGGACCATGCCATCTCTGTTTCACAGACCCAAGAACCTACTTCATCTTCCTAGTAACCATATAAGGTTATGAAGAAACTGAGGCACAAAGAAGGACTTATTTACTTATTTATTTTTGTAATTTGTTGAGGGCCATACACAGCTAGTTCAGCCAGGATCCAAGTTCAAGGACATCTGGCACCCCAAGGTCCCTGTCTTAGTCCACTCAAGCTGCCATCATAAAAATACATAAATGGCTTATAAACAACACAGTTCAAGGCACCAGGCCTGCCCAATAACCAAATCCTCACATATAGTACCTTCCTGCTGTGTATTCACTAGGTAGGAAGAGGGCAAGGGAGCTCTGTGGGGTACTTCCATAAAAACACTAATCCCATTCACAGGGCTCCACTCATGTGACCTACACACCTCCCAGATCCTGATCCATCGAGTTCAGGATTAAAGTTAGACACATAAACATGAGATACACATCCAGGCCACAGGTGTATCTTGTGCTAAGAATTCCCCTGTACTGAATCCTCACTCCATGGAAGTCTACCCATGTTCCTGCAGTTCCCACCCAGTCTACCCATGTTCCTGCAGTTTCCACCCAGTCTACCCATGTTCCTGCAGTTCCCACCTAGTCTACCCATGTTCCTGCAGTTCCCACCCAGTCTACCCATGGTCTTGCAGTTTCCACCCAGTCTAACTGTGGTCTTGCAGTTCCCCCCTGTTCTCTTCACAACCTCCCAGGGAGCTAATGGTTACTGCAGCTGGTTGAGCAGAGGTTCAGAGTGCTGAGGTGGAGCAGCCAGGTAACTCGTCAAGTTCTCACAGGTCTGTGAGGTGGAAGCACAGACAGAGCTTTTGACCTCTACCTCCTGGTTGTGACCTTAAGGGAGTTCTTCAACCTCTCTGAGCCTCAATTTCTCCATCTAAAAATTTTTGACGCCAAAACCCACCTAATCTTCTAATTGGAACTCCAAACAAGGTCATATATAGGAAGTGTGTGATGGACAAGTTCAAGGACAGATGGCCAGGAGCTCCCTTGGAGTGCTGGTGCTCAGTGAGCATCCTGGAGTATGGATGATCAATGATGGCTGGCTCTCCCCACTGTGCTTCTCTGCTGGGTCACCCAGCCCAAGGGTACCATTTCCCAGTGAAGCAATTGTCCTCCAAGGTGGTCTGGAAGATTCGCTGGCTCCCCCTTTGCTTCCCTGAATAGGTAGTGCCTGAGCCAGCTTCTCTATACAGCCTGGAACACTCTAGGTTCTTTCAGGAGTTCCACCTCACCTTGTCTGGCTACCTTCTGGGGGCTGGAGAGAGGATAATTGCTGGGCAGTAACCTATTTCCAACGTAGCCACATGCCTCTCCTAAGGGACCATCCCCATTTGCATCAACATATGACAGTGCTAGGGAATAGCACTGGGTGAACAAGGTTCTGTGGTATGGGACCCCCTCTGTA
>CABHPR010139530.1:0-41533 GCA_902168415.1 Peromyscus melanophrys
ACACACACACACACACACACACACACACACACACACACACACACACAGAAACAAACAAACAAAATCTAATGCAATCACCAAATAACAGGGAAGACAAAGCCACAGCCAGACAGATATCTCTCACCACTAAATGAAACCACATACCAGGAATGGTTTACACCTGAATTGAGTTGTTGGCCAAAGGTGTCCCTTAGAAACATCCCAACACACCAAACTATTGCCAAGGCTACCAGTTTCTCTCCACAACTTGACTGTAAAGCCATGTTGCCAAAGTCAATACCTACATAACTCACTGAACATGGAGAGTTGAGCTGGTGCCTTCCTAGAGCCTTCACCCCTACTGACTAGTGTTCATGATACTGGAAGATATTCATACTTTCAGAGGAGAAAAGTCAACATCAACCCAGATACAATTCCTTTGATCTACAAAAGTGGCCAGATTGGATGATATGCTGGTGCAATAGTGGTGTCATATTTGCAGGAGTAACCAACCAATATCTGATTGGATTTAAGGCCCATTTCATGAAATGGAACCTATGCCTGGTACTGTTAAGCTGGACAAGAACTAGATAGGCCATGGAGCTAAGGGAAAACCAAATAACTACCATTCATTAAAGGAACATAGCAATAAATGACTCCTAATGACATGCTGCTATATTCATAGATCAATGCCATGTTCAGCCATCATCAAAGAAACTTTCTTCAGAAGCTGACGAAACAGAGACCCACAATTGGATAATGTGCAGAGAATGAGAGACCAGGAACACTCAGTCATAAATGAAATGTCTCTATCAAACGCCCTCTCACTGGGGCTCTGGGGACTTTGCAGAAAGCGTGTAAGAGCCAGGGGGGATAGTAGACACCAAGGGAATCAGGGACTTATATATACAACAGGACTGATGAAAATATAAACTCACAGAAACTGTGGCAGCATGCACAGGTCTAAGCCAGATGGTGTCCCTGCACTGAGACAGGAAGTAAACATAAGCCCCCAGCCCTAACCTAGAAGCTATCTCCAGTTAACTGTTCAGAAGAGAATTCAGTTTTCTCCAATGGAGTCTTACTGGAATAGTAAGCAAACTTAAGGATAAACCCCATGCTCACTAGTATATGGCCAACAAAAAACACATTCAGTGTTAGTTTTGCAGGCTTTTTGTCTGGGCTTCATTTATTTATTTATTCATTTATTTATTTGTCTTATCTTACAGGTCTTTTGCTTATATATCATGTTTTCTGATTTTGTGCCTTTATTCAGTTTCTATGTATGTGAGTGTTTGTGTCACTGTGGCTGTATGAGTTTCTTGTGGTTTTTCTTTGACTCTTTTATTTTTCTGTTTAGTTATTTTGTCCTGTTCTGGTTTTGTTTGTTTCCTGTTTGTTTTCCAATGAGAGAGAAATAAAGGGTGTGGATTTGGCTGGGTGAGGAATTGGGGAGAATCTGGGAGGACTTGAGATGTGACCAGAATATATTGTGTGAAAAAAATATATTTTTAATAAATACTAAAATTATGAAAAAACACTGGCATCATGATTCAGTCCAAAAATGTCTTACAAAATAAGCTATATATCAGACTTGTATAATTTTCATGTATTTGAGGCAATATCCTCAACATTGAACTTTTCACATTGAAATATATATGACTTTTGTTTTGTTTTGTTTTGTTTTTTGTTTTTTCGAGACAGGGTTTCTCTGTGTAGCTTTGGTGCCTGTCCTGGATCTTGCTCTGTAGACCAGGCTGGTCTCAAACTCACAGAGAACTGCCTGGCTCTGCCTTCTGAGGGCTGGGATTAAAGGCGTGTGCTACCACTGCCTGGCGAACTATGTATGATTAGCCCTGGGAGAGGCTAATTCTCTTTCAGCAGTCATCAGGGTTGTGTCCACTTGAGATTTTGCCCCTTCTACTTTAGTGTGTCTATTGATATTGCCATTATTCAGATCTCACTTATGCAACCATTTATTTTATTTATTTGTTTGTGTATATATATATATATATATATATATATATATATATATATATTTTTTTTTGGTTTTTCGAGACAGGGTTTCTCTGTGTAGCTTTGCGTCTTTCCTAGAACTCGCTTTGGAGACCAGGCTGGCCTCGAACTCACAGAGATCCACTTGCCTCTGCCTCCTGAGTGCTGGGATTAAAGGCGTGCGCCACCACCGCCCGGCCTTATTTTATTTTTTAACATAATTCTTTATTCATTCTTTCGAAATTTCACATCATGAACCCAAATTCCACTCACCTCCCAGTCTCTCCCTATCTGTCCTTTCCCCTGCAGTACGTCTCCCCCCCAAATTAATTAAAAACAAAATAAAACAAGCGAAAACCCCACCTAGATCCCCTGTCTTTCCAACACCTATGCATTCATCCCAGTGGTATCAGGATCTGTGGTGTGTCATGCAACACACCCCCTCTGTCCAATCAACCCCACCCACAAAACTGTTCATTTCTGCAACCATTTCTAGGAGAAATTGTTTTGCAGTTTTCTGCCCTCTCTTCCACGATGTTGCCCAAGCCATAGATGCAGGAGGTAGATGTAGATATATCCACTGAGCCTAGGCTCCACATGATCCCTTGACCTCTGCTTTGTGTCTAGTTGCAGTTTTTTTTTTTTGTTTGTTTGTTTGTTTTGTTTTTTGTTTTTTAGGGGAGGAGATGATTTTTATTTGCTGTAAAAAGAAGCTCCTGTGATGAGTAATGATACCCCTATCTGTGGATAAAAGGATAAGATTTAGAGTGTAGTAAGGAATTATTCTGGTCCAGCAAAGTGGTGGTAGTAGAGGCTCTTCTAAGATGCACGACCTCATGAGGAAGTCAATTATGTTTCTAGTACCAGGCATGATTTCCTTCCTGCCGAATTAACATGACATCCAAATTAGAAAGCTGTTGGTTGCCACCAATATGTGAGTACCATTAGTACACCCTATCAATTCTTAATTTTTCCCTTTATTAATTCTTTTCTCTCTTAACTATGTTTTCTGTCATAAGTTTCTTGGAGTCACTTCATTGCATGCATTCACACAGGTCACTGAGAGAGTAAATAGCAGAGGATCTGCTATGAAAACATACAACATAATAACAAGCTTTGCTAAGCTTCTTTTGGTGCATGTTCATTTGCAATAGCTTTTTGGCACATTGATCACTTTTGTCCTTGTTCATCTCATGTTTAAGAAGTTATGTTGTTGACAATGTATAGGTACAGCTTCTAACAGGGGACCAGGGAGTTTGAGTGACACAGTCTCACTCATGCAAACTCCCTAATCCTCTGGCTCTTACAATCTTTCCACCCCTCTTCCACAATATTCCATGAGCCTTAGGCATGGGAAGTATATTTTCAATGTAGTTTTCTCTTCATATTAAAGGCTTAATCATAGTATCAATCTATCAAATAAGAAAATACGTGTGTCACACATAGTACATACCATACTCTCTTTACATATCCATATACTGATGGACACTAAGGCAATCATGAAGAGTACTACACTGGACATGGAACATAGGAGTGCTGATATTTCAAAAGGAAAAGCAGATGCCATTTTTATTCTACTCAGAAAAACACGGAACTATTTAGCTTTAATTTCTATAATATGGGATAAAATTAGCTTGATTATTGATGTCTGTGTGTCTGTGTTCACTCAAAAGGCAAATAACTACTGTTGCGTTCTAAAGCTTATATTAAATATAAAGACATATGTGGTTTTAAGCTATCATTTAGGTATAAAGGTACTTTTGGGAGGCTGAGGCAGTAGGATATTGAGTTGAAGTCTAATTTGGGCTATATAGCCTCAAAAGAAAAAAATAGGAGAATATCATGTAATCTCTTGATTAGATCTAAGTGATCACAGGAAATCTTTAGATTAATTATAATGAGCTCATACAGGTAACAACACTTGACAACTTATGGGACAGTTCTGTTCTTCTGTCTCTTAAAATGGCCTATTATTAGTGAAGAACAATTTATTTTACATTTTAAAGTAATTTCTTTTAAAGTATAACAATATTCTTTACCTGTGAAATTATGTAATATTCAAGTGTATAAAATTGCATAAAATATGTTCTTTATGCTTGTAAACTATGCAAAATATCCAAAGATGTGTATACATACACACACACACACACACACACACACACACACACACACACACACACACACACACATATATATATATATATATATATATATATATAAATTTATAAGATATTTTTCATGGGAATTTTTTAATTATGGAAGATGAGTAAAAAATAAGAATCCTTGCCTAATTCTGATTTTACTAGGTAAGTAATACATTTCATCTTGTTCCAACATTTACTTCTTCAATATTTGCCCAAAAAGAGGTCATAGTTGACAAAATCTTTTATGTATCCATGATTTCTGATGAGATATTGACAGGTGACCTCCAAAGCTAAGTATATTTGCTTAAAAAGCCAGTAAGATTTCTTTTAGCCTGTCCTGAGAGACATCAGTGTTAAAGCAGTAAAATTTGGGCTATCTATTTTGAATATAAATTAACTTGCACCTGAAGCCTGCTAGGCTGGGGAAATCAAGATATGACAGAAATAGATAGATGAAAGGACTGACCTGATTTTCTATCACATCAGCCTCATTCATTTGCTGGGCCTTAAATGTGAAGCTGAGGTTTCAACTCAGTTGGTATCAATTCCATCTTCAACTGCAAGAATCATAAACATAATAGTCTGGCTTATGTGTTTCCTGAAGTAGAGACTACTAAAGGTTTTACCCTCTCAACCCTGGAGACCCATCATGCAGCCCATTCAACACTTAGTCCCCATAACTCCAGAGGACATCAATCAGAACCATGCCTTTCATCTTCTCTGTGCAGCAAAGGTGAAATTAATCAATGCTATTTTAATCTTTCTGGACTCTCTATGGGATAACTAATTTGCCTTCTCATGGAAGGCAGAGAAGAGAGAAGATGGAAGAGCCAAGGTTGATTCAAGGATGCTCATCCTAGAATGGATTAGGTTTTGGCTTGTCTACTTCTCTGACTTGTCATACGAAATTTAATGTCATGTATACTGAGGACAATCACTGAGGATACTCAAGATGATTTTAATTTTGCATTTAACCCTCATGAGAGAATAGAATCCGGAAGACTATTCTAGCATAAGGAATAATAGGTCTCAGGATAATAATATCAAGTAACTTTTTAGTAGTGCAGGGGAAAGACCATGATCTAAGCTCAATGAAAGCAACTACTTGCATTTTTTCTTCATTTCCATATTGTACATCTTCATCCGCACATTGCTTGACATGAAGAATATATTTGGTAAATATTTCAAAAGAAATGATAAGCCATTAAATCAAAGACATGCCAGAATTATTGCAAATTATTAATGAAATACTGTATCATAATAGCAAAATATATCAACAAATGGTTTATTGTAACAGGGTTAATGTGAAAAAAGTTATGCCACTATGTTTTATAGAACAGATTGATTTTTTAAAAAAAAATAACAAAGCCAAACTGCCTAGTTTTGTTGAGACTATAAGAAAACTAAAATACCTTGGATAATTTTGGACTATATAAAGCTTTAAAACTTTTCTGAAGGGCAGTTTTTCAATGAATGTGTCAAAATAAACTAAAATGCAAAAATACATTCTCATTGAACAGCATGAATGGCTCTTGAAGACATGTTAGATTAAAACAAGTCAAGTAGAAAAGAATACATGCGCCATGATTCAGTTATACAAAGTGAGCACACAGGAGAAATTAATCTGGGGTGTTAGGAGACATGACCTAAGTTAATTGAGTTAAAGAGATCTGTGACTTACAAGGGGCGTGGGAGGGGCTTCTGGGGGTAGTGTTGTTCCACTTTTTGTTCTCAGTTGTGCTTTCTGTGTTCAGTTTTGGGAAAACACATAAAGCTTTGTCCTCGCAAATTTTGTATTTTATATGTACAAGGTATACCAGAATGAAAGCTTATTTTGATGTTGTTGAGATAGGGTCTGGCAGATACAAAACAGTCATTCAGACTCAGCTTGATGAGTACTGTTATTATAGATGAGTATGACCACATATAGCTAAATGTAGATTACTTTTTAAGAAAATAAAAATGTCTATAAATCATTGACATTTCTGTCCGGCTTGTCAAAACACAAACTGCATAAAAGTACAGAAAGACATGATTTCAAATAACTAAGTAACAACCAGAAGAAAGTTACGTACTCATACACATGTACATGCACATGTATACACAAGAATATGCAATTATATTCTGAATAGATTTCCATTCCATATCAGTCTCTTAGGCCTTCAGCTATATCTGACCCAAATCAGGTGTTATCAAAACAGATTGAAGTGATGTGTCTTGGGGTGACAAGAGATGGTCAAGGTCACCACATGACAGAGGCCCTTGAGTAATCATCCAGGAAAACTGCCACAATACATTACTGAATCACCAGGCATGTCTGCAAGGAAAGCTGTGCCGTAGATGAGGTGCTCAGAAATGAAGTTTTCATGATCAGAGACATCATTGCCTATAAAGAGATGTATCTCTGCCCTCATTACTGGCATTGCTTAAAAGCAGACATCTGGAATCACATGCACGCTTCTGCATGGGCTCTGGACAGCTCCTGGGACTTGACAGTTCTCAGCCCATATCTACCACAGGAGCAATAATAAAATGAAGAAACAAATGACCTCTGCCTAGATGAAAGATTTCCCCAGTTGGAGAGGATTCTTGTAATTTTGTATTTTAAAGTTTTTCCCTTCAGCATCCTATCCTAAAAGCCTCTCTCAATATAACTATAAATACGAACTGGGCCATTACTGGCATATATTGATTTCTTTTCTTTCTAAAACTGTAACAACTTTCCACTTAAAAGGCATTTTCCTCTCATTATGTTATGAGAAGATGATATTTTGGGCTTCCTCTTGACTTAGTAGTAACTTAGCCACAGCACATGGATTAACTGGAAAGTCTTCTTACTTGTAAAAGTTAGATTTGCAGGATTCAGCAATAATGTTTTTAAGTGTTCTTTCATACTTCTGTTACTTAGAGGGTAAAATAAGAGTGTTTCACTCAATAATAATTACATAAAAAAGTCCTGTCTTCCTAGCCACACTTCTTCTTTCTCACTATTTTATTCTGAAGAAAACTTCCGATTGTTCCTGATGTCATTTGAGCCAGTGACTTCGGTAGGTGTTCTTCCTTATAGGACCCCAAAAGGACAAACACTGTTTTATTTTCCATAATCAAAACCTTATATAAAACTTGGATTACAAGAAGGAATGCGATTTTATAGGACACCTGTATTTCCCGTTAACCAAGACTAAAGTTCTATTTTCATTTATCACCTTGTACTCTTTTAATCATTTCTTGGATAATATTTCCTTTAAGTGAAAAAAAATATGGCATAAATATACTTTTACATGAATATTTTTCTAGTAATGACGAGTACATTGATGCTGGACCCTTCCAAAACAAATAAATTAACATTAAGCTAATTTTGCCTCAAGAAGTGGGAAACTTCAAGGAGGAACTGGATACTAGTAGCAAACTCATGTGGTGGCACCAGAATACAGGCTTAGTTATGAGATTAAACTGCCTTTATGTTTTAGGACTAACATCTGACTGGCTTTGGGAAAATTAATGATTTTCTTGTATGTTTACTCAGCCTGGTCTGTTCCTAGTCACTATGTAAGTGGAAAAGAGGACAGACAGAACCAGCAATTACACCCCAAATGTATCTTATCCTTGATTTGTTTCCATCTCTCTACATACATTGAGTCATTAACATCCTTAAATATATGCCTTCCTCTTTGCAAATTTCTATCATTGATATGCAAATGAAACAACCAACATACAGAGCCAGAATCACTGGAGGAACTTCCCTTCTACCATTCATTTCACACTAACCTTTATAAAAGGTACAGGAGTATTCTCTGTCCTTCTCATGACTTTCCCAAGACTTTGCATCATGGGTTTGAGCATTTGAATCCCTTCACCAGGTGTCCATTCTCATGTCTACCCAAGATATCCAGCTACTCTTATTCTATACCACTCTCCTTACCCATCATGACCTAGCCACCCTCAGCTCTGTAGCCTTCCGACCCATAAAGATCTAGTCATTACAGTGCTGTCTACATACAAAGGAGGGTTACTTATTTCTGTTTTGTTCATGTTTATGTTTGGGTTTCTAGGACATGAAATCTGTACCTAAAGTATTTGTAAATTAATGACTGAATTTAAGAAAAACAGTGTTGTCACAAAATGCAGCTAATTCCACCTGTTTATCAGGGGTGGACTGGAACTTAGATGTGGTAAATTATGAAAAGTGATTAACCAGTGTCCGAGTAACAGAAAGTCTTCAGAAATCATAACTATTATTGTGTTACTTTTTTCTCAAGTAGGGATTTGTTTTGTTAAGGAAAGGACTATGATACACGCTTATGAAAGTTCCCTAGCAAATTTTATTACTCAAGCTTTATTTCCTTTCTTTTCTCTATTCCAAGAATTCCAGTTTGGCCATATTCTCTACTAGGTTGTTTTTCTCCTGATATATGAATTTTTAACTAATTTTTAGTCATGGCATTTGCAGCTATATAATCCCTGTAAGTAGTAGTATTTAACTTAAAAATAATAATGGATTTAGGGACAATATTATATTTCTTTTGGGACAATATTATCACATTTGTTTCAGCTTTTTGTTTGTTAGATTTGTGCTTAATAGTATTTGTTTTCAAGAAAAAAAGTGTGTGTGTGTGTGTGTGTGTGTGTGTGTGTGTGTGTGTATGTGTGTATGTGTGTGTGTTTGTGCATTGCTGGGGACTAAATCTAGGGCTTGGACATGTATTCTACCACTGGGAAAAACCCTTAACCAAAATTTTGGTTCTTAAATAAATATTTGGTTTCTTAAATAAAAACATATTCACCCATTTCCCTAACATGCAAAACCCCAAAATTTGGAAAACATAATACTCTATGGAATCCTGAGGAAACTGAATGTGAAATATTCCTAAGGTCCTTTGAGACCTGCTGTGAAACCTTACAGTGACCACTCCAGAGCCTGTCCACAGGCAGGCTTACAAACATACTGTTAACAACACTCAGAATGCACATTGCTCAGCTCAGTTGCGGCAGTGACTTTGCAAAGAGAAACTTGGTGGAGTTCTCAGTCTTTCTCAGGGCAGAATTATGTTAAGTGAGGCAAATGTTGCCTTCCCATTGTTTTCTTCCCTGGTGATTCAAGCTGCCAGGTAGATGACAAGGACTCAAGTACTGGAAAATAGAGGGAAGTAAACTGCCATTTCTCTGAATTTTAAGCAAAATGTTCTCCTAAGAAGCAATGTTAAAATAATAGTCCAAACAATCATTTCCAACGCACCCAGTTCTCCTGGCTTCTCTCCAGCACCAATTTCTATCACTTTTGTTCTGTGTTTCAGTGCAGTGCGTTTTTACACCTGTCTTCTGCTTATCACTACTCTGGTCTGATGTTCAGCACATAGGCACGGGACCCCTGTTAAATTCATGTGCACAGACCTCAGTCTGTGATGCCAAATCAGTGACCTTTCAAAGCAGAGCCTTAAGTTGAGAGGGTGTTTATTGGAAAGGTAGAACCAAGATATAAGTGACATATGAACCACTAATTCAGATAATTCTTAGTTAAAAAGTAAGACTAAGTGGAATAAAAATTTAATATTTCTTGGGGTCCTGTTTTTCAGGTAGCCTCCCTGGTGTTGTGAGTAGCAGTCCAGTCATCCTTGTTCCACATCTAGTATCCTCCTATGAGTGAGTACATACCATGTTTGTCTTTCTGAGTCTGGGTTACCTCACTCAGGATGATTTTTTCCAGATCCATCCATTTGCCTGCAAACCTCATGATGTCATTGTTTTTCTCTGCTGAGTAGTATTCCATTGTGTATATATACCACATTTTATTTATCCATTCTTCAGTTGAAGGACATCTAGGTTGTTTACAGGTTCTGGCTATTACAAATAATGCTGATATGAACATAGCTGAGCAAGTGCCCTTGCAGTATGATTGAGCATTCCTTGGGTATATGCCCAAGAGTGGTATAGCTGGATCTTGGGGGAGATTGATTCTCAATTTTCTAAGAAAGCGCCATATTGATTTCCAAAGTGGTTGTATAAGCTGGCATTCCGACCAGCAGTGGAGGAGAGTTCCCCTAGCTCCACATCCTCTCCAGCATAAGGTGTCTTCAGTGTTTTGATCTTAGCCATTCTGACAGGCGTAAGGTGGTATCTCAGAGTTGTTTTGATTTGCATTTCCCTGATAATTTGGGATGTTGAGCAATTCCTTAAATGTCTTTCAGCCATTTGAGTTTCCTCTGTTGAGAATTCTCTGTTTAGTTCTATAGCCCATTTCTTAATTAGACTGTTGGGCATTTTGATGCCTAATTTCTTGAGTTTCTTAAATATTCTGGATATCAGTCCTCTGTTAGATGTGGGGTTGGTGAAGACCTCTTCCCATTCTATAGGCTGTCACTTTGCCTTGTTGACCGTATCCTTTGCTCTACAAAAGCTTCTCAGTTTCAAGAGGTCCCATTGATTGATTGTTTCTCTCAATGTCTGTGCTACTGGTGTTATATTTAGGAAGTGATCTCCTATGCCAATGCGTTCAAGACTACTTCCTACTTTCTCTTCTAGCAGGTTCAGAGTAGCTGGATTTATGTTGAGGTCCTTGATCCACTTGGACTTAAGTTTTGTGCACGGTGATAGATATGGATCTATTTGCAGCCTTCTACATGTTGATATCCAGTTATGCCAGCACCATTTGTTGAAGATGCTTTCTTTTTTCCATTGTACACTTTTGGCTTCTTTGTCAAAAATTCCAAGAAAGACATGGGGATCGCCCAATGACGGAGAAATGGATGAGATCTTCATGAACTCCCTGGACATGAGTGGGGGAAATTAAGGGCGAGGGTCAAGGGAAAGAGAGCTTGGGGGAGCGGGAGATCCCAGCTGGATCAAGAACAGAGAGGGAGAACAAGGAATAGGAGATCATGATAAATGAAGACCACATGAGAATAGGAAGAAGCAAAGTGCTAGAGAGGTCCACAGAAATCCACAAAGATACCCCCACAATAGACTGCTGGCAATGGTCCAGACACAGCCAGAACTGACCCACTCTGGTGATGGGATGGCCAAACACCCTAATTGTCGTGCTAGAAACCCCATCCAATGACTGAGGGAACTGGATGCAGAGATCCACGACTAGGCCCCAGGTGGAGCTCCAGGAGTCCAATTAGTGAGAAAGAAGAGGGTTTATATGAGCGAGAATTGTTGAGACCAAGGTTTGATAAGGCACAGGGACAAATAGCCAAACAAATAGAAACACATGAACTATGAACCAATGGCTGAGGGGCCCCCAACTGGATCAGGCCCTCTGAATGGGTG
Source organism: Peromyscus melanophrys (assembly GCA_902168415.1). NCBI lineage: Eukaryota > Metazoa > Chordata > Mammalia > Rodentia > Cricetidae > Peromyscus > Peromyscus melanophrys. The sequence goes on from CABHPR010139530.1 coordinate 11,388, forward strand.
AGACAGTTGACTGGCTTGATCTGTTTGGGAGGCATCCAGGCAGTGGGACCGGGTCATGTGCTCAGTGCATGAGTTGGCTGTTTGAAACCTGGGGCTTATGCAGGGTAGCTTGGCTTGGCCTTGGAGGAGGGACTGGCCCTGCCTGGACTGAGTGTACCAGGTTGATCTCAGTCCTTGGGGGGGGGGAGACTTTGCCCTGGAGGAGGTGGGATTGGGGGGTGTGCTGGGGGGAAGGGGAGGGGGGTGGGAGGGAGGAGAACAAGGGAATCTGTGGCTGATATGTAGAACTGAAGTGTATTGTAAAATAAATAAAATTTAAAAAAATTAATATTTCTCTTAACTCCATGAGTAGCGAGTTTATTCTAAAGAATGCTAAAAAAAATCAGACAAAGTTCAAAATGAAAATATTTAGAAAATAACATATTTATTAGCTAAAAGTACTTTAAAATAATGAAGCATAAAAGGTGTATATTTAACTATTTCTGAATGGGAATGTATAATTCATTGACAGTTATTACAACTGTTTATAATTTATTTTTATCAAATTTATTGAAGAATATTTAACATAAAATAGAAGTTCTATTTCAATAACTTTAAAGAAATATGACCTTTCTGTTTCTTCTACCCTCATTCAAAAATTGTGGCATATTTCTCCATGTGTGTTACTATCACTGGGAGACAGCCACTGGAGAAGAGCACATATCATCAGGCACACACACACACACACACACACACACAAACACACACACACAAAAATGTAGATTTGTTTTTGTCACTATAAATTAGTTCTTCAATATGTAAAATTTTCTGCTAACAATATACTTTCCTATATGAAATCTTTGCCAGGATTTTGCTTGGATATAACAATTTTGTTGTCTGTTGTCAGCAATAATTTTTTGGGAGGGGCAGTATGGCTTCTTTTTATTCTTCACCATGATTAGTGATTTTTAACAATATTGTTGTACTTATTAATAGTCTTCCCATGGTGTAATATTATATTCATTTACTGATTGGCAAAGATTTGGGTTCTTTCTTGTTCATGAAAATTATGAAAAATATTAATGAAAACACTTCTATGTAAGTTTTGAGAATGCATGCTTTAAACTTCTATGGCAGATAATCAGAAAAAATTTCAAAATCTTCCTATGATGCTGTGAGAAAAGCTCCAGCTGTTTGTAGGGGTGGTGATAACTGAGGATCCCAGTTTTTCTCACATGATAGTGTTATTGACAACAGTTTAAACTTGATCTGTTTCAGCTCTTTCATGGGGATAATACTTTGTGCTCAATATTCATTTCTTTGATGACCTCTGAGCACAGTTATTAGTCATGCTGTCTACTTTTGGATAGTATCTGTGCAGGTACTTTGCACTTTTTCTCCAAACTGAGCTTTGCATACCCTTAGCTTTGAACTATGTTTTTACTTATTTTGAGTACAAGCAAAAATACTATAATTTCCCCAAATATATAGCTTGTACTTTTATTCATGCAACAAAGCATTTTTAAGAAATTATTTTTTAGTGAAAATTTCACGTACTTATCCCATTACTGACCTCAGCTGTAAATGGATGTTTGTTGACGTGATGACTATTTTCTAAATAACCAACACAGAGGCTGAGTATGAACTATAAATGCTGGGTTGATAGCTCAGCTTGTTATTAGCTAACTCTTACATTTAAATTAACTAATTTCTATTAATCTATGTATTACAATGGCTTTACCTGTTCTCATGCATATCTTGCTTCCTGGGTAGCTGGCTGGGATCTCGCAGCAATCTTTGAAAGTCATCAAGAGTCAATAATTGATCTTTCTGATTTGTACCTTTTCAGTTTGAAAATTTGTAAACCTATTTTATATATATCCTAAGTAATTAATAGAATCTCTTCTTTATATTTTTTTCAGGGATAATTTGTAATCTCCAACAAGGCAAAATTTCTTTACTTCTTCAAACATTTTCTTTAAAGTATCTATATTTGAATTAGCCAGTAAGATATCATCTATATAATAGTAAATTATAGATTGAGTAAACGGTACATGAATCATTTCCAATGGCTGTTGTACCAAATATTGGCAGGGTGGTGCTTTTTAACATCCCTTTTTGGAGAACCTTTCATTGGTATCTCTTAACAAGTTATTAATAGCTCTTAGATCTGTTACTATTCTCCATTTCCCAGATTTCTTTTTAATAACAAATACAGGATAATTCCAAGGAGTGGTTGATCCTTCAATATGTTGAGCATTTAGCTGCTCCTGTACAAGCTGTTCTAACGACTGTAATTTTTCGTATGTCAAAGGTCATTGTTCCATCAGACAGGTTTGTCAGTTAACCATTTTAAAAGTAGGGCTGATGGTATCTTTGAAAGATCAATAGCTGCTGTGTCTTATTTTTGTACAACTAGAATGGTTGGTGACTGTTCTTTATAATACCTTTTAATATTTTTCACTGAAACATATGTTAGTTTATGGTTTGTTTCTGAGATTGGAGGAATGCTAATCTGGGTATTCCTTTGCTGTAACAATCATGTCCCCATAAATTCATTGCTATATTAGCCACATATGGTTTTAATTTTCCTCCTTGTCCTTCTGGCCCTATACATTTGATCCATCTAGCACTTTGTTATACCTGAGATAAAGTTTCAATCTCTAAAAGCTGAACATTTACCTCCTGAAGAGGTCAATTTGGATGCCAAGATTCTGGAATTCTTGTTACATTAGCCCCTTGTTTACAAAACCTTCAATTATAATGTCATTTATTAGTATTTTTAGCCTTGGTCTTCGATCATTTATAGAAATTTTCAAAAATATTTACTTTACAGTTTCTCCTGAAATTTTTGCTTTATCTTCCAAAGCTTTTCTATAATCCAGAGTAGTATTTTTTTGTTGTTTTTGTTTTTGTTTTTGTTTTTTTTTTTTTTTTTTGCAATAGGCATTAGGTTCTTTAATGCTCTGGAGAACATTTTAACCACAGTGACAGGGTTTGACTGAACCAAATTTGATATGGAGGCCTGTGAGAGGCCCCCGAAAGCATTTCCCAATGGCAAAGGGTTACCTTATCTATCTCTTGTTGATCTGCATTCATTGGTTTAATGTTGGCCTTTGCCTGAACACCTTCTGCATACTCCAGAAGGCAAGGACCTTCTGTTTGGATTAGAAGAAAAATTGTTTCTAGGAATGCCCTGTCTACAATCCCTTTTTAGGTGACTTTGTTTGCCACAATTAAAACACATAACATTTTGATGTTTCTTCAAGCCTCTTGAAATCACCACTGCTTGAGATTCAATACTGACTGTATCTCAGATCCATTCCTCTATGGGTTCTGATCTTGCCCTTAAAGGCCTAATTACACCATTGCATTGTGAATTAACATCTTAAAAAGCCAAAGATTCAATTATTATTTGTGTAGCTTCTGAATTTGGTATCATTCTATTTATAGCTGAAGTCAATCTTTGTAAAAAAAAAAATCAGTGAAGGCTTCTTTTGGCCCCTTGTAAGTTTAGTAAATGACTCAGGTCTCCAAGACTTCTTCAATTCTGTCCCAAGCATTCAAAGCTGCTGTGTGGCATAGAGCCAGGGTGTGGTCATCATATAGAGACTGTCTTTGTACATAATCATAATTGCCCTCTCCAAGAATTTGGTCTTGGGAAATTTCAATACCTCTAGCCCTACTTCATTGTTAAATGGCCCTAGCCTCATTTTTGCACCAGGTCCTCCACTGTTATTGAGGACCAGGTTCCAATACTGCTGCAACCAAGTCTTTTCAGTCTTGTGGGACAATTCTGTTACTAGTTGACCATGAATTTAACATCTGTTTCACAAAAGGTGAATGCATACCATATGAGACTATTGCTTCCTTAAATATCCTCAAATTTAAGATTTCCACAGGAATCCAGTCAGCTTTTACATAGCCTTGGGGATATATTTCATTTGGTAGTTGTTCCCATAAGGTGACTGGATAAATTAAGGTGGGTTGTTTGATAACCTTGGGCTATTCCTCTCTAATTTTATAATTTAATGGTGAGGTTGACTCTCCTTTAAATTCCTTTTTATTTGTCTGAATATCTCTATTACCTGTGTTAGTATGTTTTTCTAAAGTTTGTAACTTATCAGTCAAAACAGCATTATTTTTTCTAGTAATTTTTTCTAGGAGTTGTATCTTGGCACTCATATCAACCAACTATTTTAGGGATAAAACAAGAACTATCAAAATGATAATTGACATTATGTCAGCCCCAGCTAAGGTGATTATCCCTTCATTTAATTGTTTTATTTTTAAATAGTCCATGTGTAATCATACAGAGACCTAACTCCCTCCATTGTAATAATGGTTTCCATTTTTTTTTAATGTAGGAAAAACTCTCTATTTTTTAAACTAATTTCCCCCTTTAAGAATTCCCAATTGTCTCATTAAACATGCTGATGATGACAGTGAAGTGTGAGGCTGTCTGCCACTGCATAGCATGTCTGAGCAGAGAACACAGGCAGTACACAGCCTGGCTGAGGACAGCTGCAGCTGCTAGCATGTAGCTGTGAGCTAAGAGTGTGTGGAGGTTGCAATAACAGTAGAAGCCTGAGCAGGTGTCAATGCCACTACCTAGTGTGGCAGCAGCCTGAGGACAGGGTCCAGGGGCATCCCACAACCCACTGGGAAAAGGAGCAAAAGAGCCAGCTTCTGAAAGGCATGCAAATGCAGCATGTGTGATGGGTGGGAAGTGAAAGCACAGACCATTCAGAGCCCAAGTGCCTGTGGTATTTGGGACTTATGGAGATTGCTATAGAGAGGCTACAACAGGAAAATCCCAGACTTGCTCAGAGGGCTTGGGGAAGAAAGGGAAAGTCAGCTGGTGATGTGGTGACTCCACTGGGTGTACTCCTCTCACATGCAGCTCTGGTGGGTGCTAGTGGCTGCAAAGCCACTGCCAAGAGGCTATTTTGTGAATTCTGGCCTCAAAAGTTGGACATCAGATAATGCATAAATCTAATTAATCTTGTCAATAAAAAACAGGATTCAGGTATCAGGGTTAAAACCTAAAAAATCAGAGAAGCAGGGTAGCAGCTACCAGTGACTTCCTACCTCTTCTGCTCCTCTGACCAAAAGGGTGGAGAGCCTGTCTTATCCCTGCCTTAGCACTTCCTGTCCCTCTCTCTACAGTCCTCCAAACCTCTATGATTAGCTAGTGGCTAGCTATGCCCTCTGACTCCAAGTAAGCTTTATTTGTCAGAACACAATCAAAATATCACATAACACTTAGCAACTTGCTGCTTTGTGATTTGATTTATACAAATTCTAATGGTATTATTCAGGTACAGTATCTTCTCTGACTTATATTTCCCACAACAAATGTTTTCATTTCCTATGTTAAAATTATAGCTCTAAAATTCTCTTTAGTAATTTTTTTTGTATAATTTCAACCTTTCTTCCTGTTTTCTTTTTAAATTCTTCATCATATTGACTTCAAATCCTTACTTGTTAATGAAATCATTGATTAGTTCTGTGTTTCTTCCTACTAACTGATCATTGTTCTAGCTATGGGTCATGTTTCACTGCTTTTTATTTCTGGCAATTACAGATTGTATTTGTTTGTTTGTGTGTTCTCATTGCTTATCTGTCTTTCTTAAGGAAAGACTCAGGTGTGTCAGTGATAGAGTCACTGTTGAGTTCCTTTACAGTTTCAGTCTCGTATGGAGCATTTTTCTTCAAAAATGATGTGCTGCTCCTGCTGAGGAATGGCCTTCCTATAGTCTCTGTGGCAACTTCTCAGAATTTATGAAGGTCTTCTCTCACTGGGCAGTTTTCTATATGTCTTTGTCCTGAGCAAAAACAGTGATCATTTACTTTTAGCTCTCCAGTAGAATACTATTAATGCAGAGTCTCAGCAAGTATTCACATATGTATTAAAAAACCATTTATTTGCCTGTGTTTCCTACAACATACTCAAGGATGCCCTCTCCCTCTCTCCATCACTTCCTCTCAAGTTCTATCTACCCTACCTAAGCCTCAGTCTCAGTCTTCTTAGCTGATTAATGTTTGCCTTACAGGACCCCATTCTTCACAGAAATATGAAAGTACTACCAGAGCCAAAACCAAAGCCATTGCAGGTACCATCTCATGCCAATTTCCTTCTGACTCAACCTTTGTGTGCTCTCATTCATAATGTTTGGAAACAAAATGTTTAATAATTTTAATCATTTTCATGGCTATTTACACTTGGTTAGAAAGTGATCTAATTTCAGTTATGGAAAGAAGGCTAGAATTAAGAGCTACAGATGGTCATTTTATAAATAACTTTTAAAAGATTGTCTATCATACGCAGGAATTTATTTCGCAGTTAAAATATACATATAAAGTTGGTCACTCTATGTCTTACTCTGCAGAGAAGAAGACACACTACTCTTATACTATGGATTAATTTGTTCATTCATTTATTGTGGCAGATTGGACCCAGGGACTCACAATTGCTAGGCAAGTGCCTTGCCACTGAGCTCTTTTCCCAATTCCAACCTTATAGGACACCAGTATGAAATAATATGTTTTATTTATCTTTTGTTATAAGGCATTAGAAATTTTTACTTTGAAGAATATATTTTCAAATTTTATGCAAGCATAGTAAGGGGTGGGGACACTATTATCTGTGGTTAGGAGTCTGGTCAAAACCATTACTGTCTGTTCCGTGCTCTTATCTCTAAAATGCCATTCTTCATGACTCTGGTACAAGATTTTATTTGTGGAGTTATGAGAAATGCAGGCTGGGCACCCAAGCAGAAAAAGAATGTTGTCTTCGAAACCAAATCCCCAGCGTACAGAAGAATCACCTCAGAAATGTGCAGATTTCAGTACAATTCATAGCTCCTGACTTTTTATAGACCAGGAAGATCCAAGCTTAACTAGCATAGAAAAAGTAATACATTTCCTCCCTTTGGTAGAAAGCTGAGTATAATATATCTTGAAGACAAGGTGGAGATTATCACCATGTTCTTCTATGGATAAATATGGGAGTTCAGTTTCTGAAGCTGTGGCATAGTTTGTCAGCAATAAATTCACATAATGGTAAAAAAAAGTGCTACTTCTAGAGAAAAGAATAAACATTGGCAGTGTGCACTTCAGCTCTGTGCAGTGGTACACTGATTTACAGAGATGGTTCCTCAGTACCTTGTACTTGGAAAACTCCTATTACTGACTTGTAGTCCATCTGACTCCCTAAGGGCTGTTTTTTGCAGTGGTGGGTTATTGGAGCTAAGTCCAAAGCACACACTTCTTCAAAATACAGTGCTCCTTAATGACAGAAGGAAGCCAAATGAATGTATCAGGGCTTAATGATATCCACCCCGTTCCCTGGGCATCCAGTCTTTGGATTTCTAGCCTTATAAACTTAGCCCAGTATTTTATTTCTGCACAATGAAGTTTGTCTCAATAAAATTAGTTCCTACAATTAGCCTCCTCAGCAATGATGAGCTAATGTGTTAATTTTGTACTAATAGCTTAAAGTGTGTTATCAGCTATTGCCTGTGGATCCCTAACTGGCTCCCCAGGTTACTGGACAAACCTTTGCAGATTCCAAACCCACAAATAGTTTACTGATCTTAAAAGCTAGCTCACTTACATTTTTCTCATAGAAGCCCTTTTTATGCATTTATTGATTAAACATTTAACATGTGGCAAGCATCACTCATGGTGTACACAGGCTACCTTTCCACTCAGAAGAATTTTTAAATAGTAAGAAAATTGAAGTTGCATGAGTGTGTAAGGCCAATGTGTGCTTCCTTTGAGATGAGCATGAATGGCACTGCTCACGTTAAGGAAATGGACACCAGAGGGACACAGGAGCAAATGGTTGGTGTACCACGCCTACTCAAAGCCCAATCAATTCTAAGCCACCATAGAAATCGATGTGAGTCACTGGACAGCTTCCAGGCTGGGGAGAATACTTTATAAACTGTGCACAAGATCTTCATTTTGCTTTTCCGTTTGTCACTGGAATACGAGAGCAAACAATCACAAATTTTCTTAATTTTTCCTTCTAATTCATTGACCTCTCCCCCCCACCATCCAAACCTTATTTTTTGCGTATGTAACTTTAGGTTAAAATCAGTAAGTTCTCTTTATTATCCCTACAGGTGACCCATGTTGGAACTTGTATTGGGGCCCTGTTTGTGCTATCTCAATTGCCCCATATACCTAGTAATAATGAAACTTCATTCCATACCTTCAACAGGTACAGAGCCCACCTCTAAATGATGCTTGCTGAGTTGTAATATAGTGAAAAACTATGTTCTGGATCACTAAGTTACATGTGAGTGCAATATAAAGCTAAGAATCAGCTCAAAAACTAGTGAGAGAAACGTTGTATAAATAATTTATATAAATGCAAGGTTTTTTTTCCCTGCTGTTGAGCAAAGAAGCCCTTCAGAATTATACTTAAAATGCACCTTACAGAAAATGCAGTGACCTAGAGCATGTGAGAAAATACATGGAGACAGGAAAATGAAAGACATTCCCTAATAACCTACCCTCTTTGTGTAGGTTAATAACCAGCATGCAAATTAATGCATCACCAATAGCCACTTTTCCTGTATTACATTTGATGTTTTAACTCTGTTCTATTGATTCATCCAGGTTTCTGTTATTAATCCTTTTAATTTGTCCAAACAAATTAGCCTTAACATGATATATACACTCAACAAATTGATCATGGTGAGAATAATTCTGCTGTTTATCATTGTCAAGTTCTTCTTGAAAGCATTCTGTATGCGAAGACTGCACTGGCTGTGTTTGTATACATGACAGATAGGATGCAACTAAAGCTTCTGCACCAGGAAAATCCAAGCAAATGCAATCAGTATCTATCAAGCTGTCAATTCAACATTGCTCTTTCTATTCCCATATTTGTTGAGGATTCAAATGCTCTCAGAAGTAACTGTGAACCACGAACCATGGCAAGTCACATAGATGGTATGTCCTAAGATATTTGAAAGGCATTCTTTCAAGAATCATGTATATATCTAAAAATTTTACACATTTTGCAAATTATGTTTATGTATTAGAAAGAATGTGCTGTTCATTTTTATTAAGCTTCAGAATAAAGAGAGCTCTATTTATAACATTTTTGTTCAAATAAAGGGGTGGGAAAGTCATGGTAACCATAAACTATTTAGCTTTTAGAATCATTTGGTTTTGACATTATATTACATTTTGGAAATAGGTTAAAACTGAGGAATGCTGAGTAAAGAGGATCCATTTATTACTATATTTACAGTGTTCTGTCTGAATAAAACTATTTTAAAATTAGAAAGTATAAAAATGAAATGCCAAGACTCAAAAAAAAAAAAAAACCAAAAAACCAAAGATCTATTTAATTGGAGAAAAGAAATTGAACCTCAGTAAAGGGCTGAAAACCCACTGTTATTTTTTTCCTATACCTCTTCATCTATACAAAAAAGCAAGTTCTAAACACAGGATCTAGTCATTATAGGGCATAGACTACTGATTCATTTCATTCCCTGTGGTTGGATATATTATTTGAACTCCTTGCTGCACATCCAAGGGGACAGTTATTTCATGCTAGCTTTATTCCTATCCCAGCATCTTGAGAACACTACTTGCTTTCCTCCTCTGTGAGTGCTCCAGCTAGTCTCTCGAGAGTTTACCCTCAATGGCAAGGACAAAAGAATTTTCAAAGTCTCAACTTGTTGCCAGATTGCAGAGCAGGGACAGAAAAACTGTAACTTCCTAAAAAAAATGTGTAAGCTGCCTCTGTGACCCTAGAAACCCTCTTATTTTTTGTCCTGCTTCAAAATTCCAGGATGAACTATATCTGGGAAAGCTACCAACATGTTTCCTAGAGAGTACTGACATGTTTGTAATGCATCAGAGCTGATATCATGCATTAAAAATCTGGTTATTAGCTCTCCATTCTCATCTGTGTGGATTGTGTGGGTAGACTGCAATTCGAAGACTCTGGAGCCTTTACTAACTGTGGCAGTCTTGTAATGTTTTGCAACCTAACAACACTTATATCTTTACCTAAGGATTTTTCTGAATTTTAGCAAGGTTAGGGTGGCTTAAAGGTAATTATCAGTGTGTATCACCATTCTAAAAACTTGATCATTTCATAGTAAGCTTTGGTGAAAACAATAACAACACAATATACATGTCAAGTCATATTTCATAAACAACCTAGAAGTTGCCTGTACTCTTACTCCTTAGTTGTCGCCAAGAAATACTGTTGATATATACCATAATTGTCCAGGTAGGAGAGGGATCATGGAACAAAGTCTCTGGTTTCAACCTTGTTTCAAATTCTTTGTTGTGAACTGCCATTATCTTAGTCTACCACTGTAACTAGTATGTGGCTGTGTGGTGAGTGGGTAACACATGCTGTACAACGCTATTTTAGTTCTACCATTCCACAATATTGTACAGTTTCTGGATGGTAGGAGGGACATCTTTCAGCCAAAGTCCTGGGAAAGTCAGATTGGGATAAAAGAAAGAATCACGTTAAACTGAAGTTTCCATCCCCAAATACAAGTTGTCTCCTGAATGCTTCAGAATCTCTTAATAATATTATTGGAAGGCTTCAAAGCCACAAAATCGTGGTTTCCAGAGATAGAATTAATAAATGAAAACATGGCTAGTGAAGACAAGATATAGATACTGGTGCTATTTCAAACCAAAATTGTTTAACTGTTTCTGTGTCTTAAGAGTGTGTGTGTGTGTGTGTGTGTGTGTGTGTGTGTGTGTATGTGTGTGTATCAGTGTGTGTGAGTGTGTGTATGTGTACACATGTTCATGCATTTGTATATGCATGCACTGCTGTGTGAATATGATCACATAAGCATTCTACCCCCTAATTTCTTGTGAGCACCTTCAGGAAGTTCCAACAACATTACGCATCATATGCAAATGACAGGTTTATGCATATGCACATACACATGTTTTAAATTGCAGAAAGCATTTAGGCTCTACAGCAAACACATAAAAATCCACTTAGATATTGTAATACATTCAGGATAGATGTACTTACATTTTATAGTATGTTCATAATGAAGCCAGCTTAAAACTCTATTTCAATTTTCTATAAAAGATATTCTATTATATAGAAAACAGAACACTTAAGAAAGGTTTAGGAGGAAATTCTTCTAGTGCTCACATTTTCTGACTATTTCAATTCATTACCAGTTAAAAAGGCTATTAGAGATATGCTATTGAAGAATAAATGTGGAATGAACACACAACCCTTTACACTTGGTGCAACACTGATAGTATTCTCTTCTACTTTGTTGTTACTACAGCCTACACATTTAACAAATGAATGGATCAGCCAATAATATTTAAGATCCAGAACAATTTAAACATGGGTTAATTAGGTAGGGGGTTGGACTACCAAAAATTTTCTCAGAAAGTAAAATTAATTCACTATTTTATTAGTAAGAAAACAGAAGCCTAAATAAGACTACATAAGAGTTTTTGTATACTCTGTGTGATATTCTTTTTTGTAATTCTTGACTTTTATGTTTTACTGTTTCCTCATATACATAGGTAAGAAAACACCTTAGAAGGCCTTGTTCTATATAGGCCTTTTCTTTCCTCCCTTAGTATAAACTGATTTAGAATCCAAATGCTAAATAGCTACTGTTTACTACAATATGCCGTGAATGGTAACAGTGGAGGATGAAATATAGTATTCACAACACCCAACTCCACAGTTATATAGTATGGTATATGGCATGCTACAATACAACATAGAATATTATAGTTACATAAGACACAGGGTTGTTATGGTTTTTGCAAACATTGTATGATGAAAAGTCACATAGAAGGAAACTTTATCTTTTCTTGAGAAGTAATGGGGGAAGTGCTTTAAGTTTTAGTGATAGGAGAAAGCTGGTGTCTTATTGTGTAGATAGTCCAACTATCGAGTGGCAGACACATTAGTTGTTATTTCCCAAGCCCAACCTCAGATACATGGCAGAACTCACTGGAGAATGACACTGGGATGGTGAGCTTCATTTCAACTCAGATTCCCAATCCTACTTTAGGGAATTTATTAAGAAACATAGAAGTAGCATATGAAAACCAATCTTTTAGTCCTATGATTAAATCATTTAGTAAGCATATTAAATTACTATCTGAGAGGTATGTTTATTAATTGTTTCAATAAAGAAATAAGATAAGGTTATGTATTCTGCAAGATCACAGGTTTGATAGAATGGCACACAGCCTGATTAGGGCACAGTGTAGCTAATTGATGTCAGCATTGCAAGAGAGAGTAAAGGAGATACTCAGATCAGAGAGTGAGGAGGTATTTCAGGAAGAATGATTTGCCAGTGACATCTAAAATGATGAATAAGAGTTAATCAATGGAATACGATGTAAAAGAGTAAAGTGCATATGGGGTGCTTTAACTAATGACATACTAAGATACTATCAATCATTTATTACTGAAGAATTAATGGAGTATACTGAGGTACAAAAGAGCAGTCAAATAGAGTGGAAAGGAAAGGCTTGGGCTAATCACCATACAGCTACCCCACACCCTGTTCCTAGGGAGTCTATAATTAATGGTTTCTGTGCATTAGAAAGGTTTCCATACATCTGTGTGTTCATTATCTCTCACTAAACAAGAGGATGTTCACAAATGAGAAAAGAGAGATATTCAGAGGGAACAATACAAACTCTTAAGATTCAAGAAAATTTACTTCATAGACAAGAAGTTCAGATTTGAGACACAAATATAGTAGGTCAACAGATAATTGCTTCGCCTTGATGAATGGATTTCTACAAAGATTCAAGATGCTAATAAGTAATTAAATAAATAGATGTATACTTCTTTACCAGGAAAGATATATTCCAGGATGCCTTATGAAATGTTTGAAATCAAGGATAATTACTTCAGCATTATCTGATTGAGTAGTCGATGTTTATTTCAGAAATACCCTTTCTCAAAATACACTTCACACGTATTGGTAATATTAATCCTCTTTTTTTCCTGAGTTAAGGGACATACATGTAATAAATGAATAGTAAATCACTGTTTTCCTTTCCTTATTCCAATCAACTCTTTATGGTATGTGATGACTAGGAGTTATACTGCTTCTGTGACACTGGTTGAGAACACTTGGTGAGCAAGGTGAGGGGACAGCCGGACAATCCAGCAGGGAGAACCAGGTAGAAGTGTGTCCAGCATAGCAAACCAAAGCAAAATTAACGTAAGAATGGTCTCTTTGGCACCTTGTTTGGAAATATGAATTCACCCAACCCCAAGAAAGTCACCAAGAGGAAATTAAAACATCTCATGTCCCAATTTATCATTGTTCTAGCAGATTTTGTAAGATCACTTAAAATAAATGTTCCAATTCTACAAACTGTTTCTTTTTGCCTAAGGTACACCCATTTGGTGGGTGAAATTCCAGCAAATTGACCTTCATACATACTTGTAGTGGGTTATATGATGGAATGTTTTTCAGTTATTAGCAGAGATGAAGAGAAAATTGGAAGATGAATTTGGCTAAGAAAAATTGCACAATCACATTCAAAATTCCTGTCATGAGAGAATCATGTGTGCAACGCTACCCAGTTAGGTGCCTCAACTTGGGGAGAAAGAAGAAGGTATGATTTTTAGCATTGTTATTTTAATCATAAATCAAGAGTGAGGATCCACTCCCTGGCCTGGCAATGGAGATCATGGGAACCTTTCTTTACACTGGAATGACTCACCAGTCTCTACTCTTGGAAAGTTTACGCCTAACCAGTTACCATAAAATCTTTTATTTCATATATTCCCTGTGTCTTGTTTTGTTTTTATAATATCCCCATTTTCTTAAATAGCTAGATATCTTCCTTTCCATTTCTATTATTTGAACACACTTACTCAGATGTGCTCATACATTTTAAATATCTACAGTATGATATAAAATTCATTGTGAAAAATATATATTTTACTTTTAGAAATAGTGAAAAATGTGTCCTTAAGCAACATTAAATTTCTGTAAAATATGCTGTTCTAAAATGTTATGAATTCTAGAGGAAATTATATCTATAGGTTTATTTTGGACATACTATACCCCAGCTATTAATTGGCCCTGTTACCAGACTTCTTCTTGTCACCTGAATTAACCAAGCTACCTTTGACTACACATAGCTATGATTAAGAAGAGAAAAGGTACAATACACAAGAAATAAAACAGTGGCTTTGGGACAAACTTGACAATAACTTTCAAGTTCTTATTAAGCATTTTTATATAGTTTATAAGCAAAAAACATTTTAGGGTAACCATGTGACTGGTCTTAAGTAATTTCTCATAACTTCTCACAGCCTAGTCTAAAATAGTGGTTCTCAATCTTCCTAATACTATGACCTTTCAATACAGTTCCTCAGGTTGTGGTGACCTCAAACCATAAAATTATTTCATCGCTACTTCATAACTGTAATCTTGCTACTGTTATGAATCACAAATGCAAATATCTGAGTTTTCTGATGTTCTTAGGTGACTCCTGTGAAAGGGTCTTTGGACCCCTAAAGGAGTCGCCATCTATAAGTTGAGAACCACTAGTGACTACAAAATTCTTTGTGGAAGGTAGCTGTTGCCACCAATGCACTTAGGAGATTCACTATAAAATAGATGTGTGCTTTTATCTGTTTGTTATAATGACCCAGAAAACAGTATATCTGTTATCCTTTAATTATTTATAAAACACTGGATACACCAATTAAAGTGTTTTACATCATTATTAAATTCATGCACTCTATCTCCTAAGGTGTTATATCAAATTATTGAGTCATAGCTGTAAATATTTACACATATAATGAATGAATTAATGAAAACTCTTTGCTCTTAAGAGTAAACTGCCAAACTTTCAAAGGATTCATAACCTTTCAAATGAAGTAATGTGGTGGTATTGTGTCCCCCAATATATTGTGCACATTAATAAACTTATCTGGAGTCAGGGAACAGAACAGCCGCAAGATAGACATAGAGGCCAGAAAATGGTGGCACACACACCTTTAATCCTAGCATTCCAGAGGCAGAGGTCCATCCGGATCTCTGTGAGTTCAAAGCCACACTGGAAACAGCCAGTCATGGTGACACATGCCTTTAGTCCCAGGAAGTGATGACAGGAAGAAGATATAATTTATATCCCAGGTATATAAGGCATGAAAATCAGGAACTAGAGTCTGTTAACCTTTTAGGCTTTTGAGCAGCAGTTCAGCTGAGATCCATTTGGATGAAGACACAGAGGCTTCCAGTTTGAGGAAACGAGATCAGCTGAGGAATTAGCTGTAATAAGACCATTTAAGATTCATGCTACAGAGTAACCTCTATTTTATAATATAAGAATATTTCTTCTAAATTGTGAGAATTAAAATTAGAAACCAATTTGAATATAGAATGCACTTACACATGTGATAACTTCAGAAAGATTGAGCTAGTTTGATTTTAAAAATTGGAGATATATATATATATATATATATATATATATATATATATATTGCCCTAACATAACAAAAAAATTGTACCTATATCCCCTTATCAGATGGTTCCAAATTAACTTGTAGGTTCATATTTTGTCATCTTATTCAGTGTCTTTCAGGAATGTAAGGCTGACTGTTAGAAGAAAGGGACTAAATAATACTCAGTGTGAAGCCAACTGGACAGAACCCAGTGCCTCTTTTATCTATGCAGAGCCCATTATGGAGTGTTCATACAAATATAATCCATCCTTTGAATCAGAATAAAGAAAACACTCTAAAATACCTATATCTCACAATAAAGCCTCCAATATGTAACAAAAAACCAAAAATTCAAATTTTAAAGTAATACAAAGCCCAATTGTAGCAGTGGTTCTCTTACATCTAAGCTGATTAACAGTCTCTACCGTGTGTCTATATCATTGTTATCAAATAATTCAAGGTGAATGAAAATGTAATATACAATCAATTTCTAGAGACCCAAAGCTTCCCTAGAAAGCATGCATCAAGTTATATGATGTAAATGGGTTAGTTGCCAAGACAACATAAAGCAAAACAATGAGATATATAAAATCATAATTTATTGCTGCATAGGTTTAAAACTAAAAAAATAAATCCGAGTAGCCTTATCTGGAGAGAGCAGGAATATAAACACAAATATCAATTCCTCAGGAAAGATGGTGCCACAGGGCAGACAGAGCTTGGCAGACTCCTCTTAGCTTCAGTTGTGCAGCGTGAAGCCATGATCTACTGGAATCTTTATAGCCTAGTATCTAACCAGTCTGTACCGCGACATACTGGGATATATAGCTTGACAGACCTGAGTTAAATATTTCCTCTTGCTAAGTTTAGTAAAGTATTTACCTCAATTTCATTGAGATTCAGTTTATTAATTATAAAACAGACTTAAAAATACTTATCAAATTCAACTGTTGTAAAGGCCATGTTAGAGATGACAGTGAAGATTCTCAGTAATGTCAATAATTTTAAAGACTGCTTTCACTTTTATTGATTTACTTCATCAGGAAAATCTCTATGGAGTCCCTGGGCATACTTCAGCACTTCATGTTGACATATTCCCCTCATAGTGAGAAATCCATGGAAAGAATCACCTCTTATCCAGTAGCATCCAGAAGAAATCCCTCTCCTATTGAATGGTGGGAATCTCTCTGAAAATAGATCACTAAAGCTAAGATATAGGAATTGTCATTCCATGGCACACATATCATCATAAAGGCCTACATTGGAAAAGGTAATATAGATGAGTTTGGAATCTCCAACAATATGTGCATTGACATTTGCAAAATTGAAATATTCAACAAGTTAGACAAATGGGTTAGTTGAGAAAGTAGAAGGAAACAATCGCAGGACAGTAACAAATGGTCTAAGCAATTCAAAGATGATATAACATCACTGATCAAATAGAAAAGCAAGTCTAAGCTAGGGGAACAAGAAGACTCTCTTCTGTCAATCAGCTGCACTTTTCAAGGAATCGGAGCATTTGATGTTTCCAGTTTTCCTGAAATTCACAAATAATTTCTCATAGAATATTCTATTTACAACATCTTTTTAAAAATAAATAATAACATCAAAGAACTGCCATACTGAACACTCTAGTTTGCTACATGGATTACTAAGAGGACAAAATAGATTATTCTCTTTATCTAATCACTGAAAACGGATTCTCATTAGTTAGGTGTTATTTCTGGTTTATTATACTCGTGCAATATGAGTTTAATAGCTATTAGTTAATAAGTGATTTCACTGAGGACACTTTACTTCTGGGTTTGGAAATTTAAAGGCTATCACCTCAGAACGATCGTGATAGCTCAACTAAAGAGGCTCATGCTGGGTTGTCTTTAACAACCTTTTTATTACAAGTCGCAGAACTTAGGAAAGAGACATCAAGAAAATTGTTGTTCCCAAGACAGTATACACCACTACTGTTGAAACTGCTCTGTCATGATGGATACCTAGAATATGCAAATACTGTGCGTCTTCCGTCACTTCTTCGAAATGACAAACCATGTGAAATCATTCCTAATTATCCATGAGGAATTTGTTCCAGGGTACCCCCAAATGTCAATATCCTTGGATGTTTAAATATTTTATGCAAAATAACCTAGTCTTCACATATAACCTATATTGTCCTAAATTTCAAATCATTCCTATCTCACTTATAATACCTGATACAATACAAAGGCTGTATATGTAATTGTAAAGTGCATTGTTTAGGAAATGTTATCAGTATCAGAAAGTCTGTACATGCTCAATACAGATACTCAGAAGTATATTTTCAATCTGTTGTAATTAAACCCACAGATATAAACCCCACAGGCACAGAGGGTGATTACAAAGAAATATGTAATGGGAACACTTGGTTTGCTTTGAAATCCATCACACTCAACATAGTAGAGGATATATCTCCTAGGTACCTTTCATCCTCCATAATAACATATTGGGCTATTACACTTAGGATGATAGTCTTCATATATTCAGTTCCTTCTGGGTAAAACAGCATACCATCTTATTTACCTCTAACTACATCATTTAAGCTTTAACCAATGCACAGACACGCTATCCAGTGAGATTTGTGGTTGGCTGACATGATCAGTTTCAATGATTTGGAATTGTTCTGTCTCTGTACATGGCTTTATAAATAATGCTTTATAATGTACTTACTTCCTACTAGCAGAAAAGTGACATATTTTGTTGCTAAGACTGAACTTGTCTATATATTTTTATAAAGAAGTTGAAATGCTATACCACAAGTACAAAGGAAATTTCACAGATGTACTAAAATTTCATTCTGGCCTCTCTTGCAGGTTTCATTTATGTAAAGGTTACCTTGCCCTTCAGGAATTCAAAACTAACTGGCCTTTCATGGCCATGCCTGATACTTTTAAAATCATAATAAACCAAGTCTTCCACAAAGTTTTGGATTATGCCATACATTAACTTGATATATTCTCCATTTAACTTTTATCATTACTTCAGTCTGTGTCATCTTCTATTGACAATAATTCTGTATGAAGTTATTTCTTTTTCTTTCTTTTTACAGCTTAAAAATTGCATGTCTAGTCAACCTTAGCTGAGTCCTTCAATGAAAGGAGACTAAGATGTAGATACATATACTCTAAGCAAAGGTAGAAATAATAGTGGAAGTTTAGATATGAAGTGCCTCCCAGTTGAGCAGTGCCCAGGTTATTCACAAAATACAAAAGGATACTTGCAAAATTCCTATTTAGGATGACAGAAACATGTAATTCCCACACATAGAGATAACAGTCGAGTTCCTATGTGAAAGCAAAGATATATCACATAAATTTTGTCCAGATATTTTAAAAAATACAATATATAATTCATTCATTACTAAGCCTTGACTCTATAGCTATCCATACATTCTATGAGAGAATATAGACTGCTTTTAACATATTCATTTTGACACTGCTATATTAGTAAAACTTAAAAAGCCATATTCTACATATTGGTCACTTCCTTATTTCTGAAATGATTAAGACATCTCCATAAGATAGAGACCTATACAAGGAATATTTACTATGCATTTTATATGGTTTAGTGACTCTGCTGAATCAAGTTAAAATTGGAACATATTATTATTTATGTTATATATTAGAGAGAGTATAATAAAAAGAAATAAAAAGAATTTACCCATCCTATTAGAGACAACTAGTTTCCTCTAATCTGTAGTTTATAATTATTCTATGAAATATTTTCTATTTTGTCATTAATTTTTATTTTTACTAAAAGGAGACCAGCTGCCTTATTTACTTTTATCGAGTAAATCTTTGTTCCTACTGTACAATGTTAGCTAATTCTTAAATCATTCCTCTATTAGAAAACATTCTATAAGTAAATGTGTGTGTGTAGTCTTGTGCTGGTTAAATATAAGGAATCCAACATAAATTTTCTGGTGTTGGTAGACTTTCATTAAACAAATGTCTCCAAAAGTCATGTCATGCCAAGCATAGAAATTGTGACATAAAGAGTTGATTTTTTAACAATCAGTGTATATAGGTATCCAACTCAGGGCATCAGCCTAGGTTGCAAACACTATTACCTGTTAAGCTACCTCACTGGTCATTTTAAAACTAATTTTAATGGTATCATATAATTTCAGAGGCCTTTCAACATATATATATATATATATATATTAATATGTGATATATGGAATATTTCTGAGATAAATATTTTCATCTCCATTATGAAGAATGTGATACTCTATTAGTAAGGTTAAGATAACTTGGATTTAGTTTCAGTTTCACATATTAAGTTACTTAAAACAGTTTACTTAACAGTAAATAATAAAATTGACTACAACTCTATGTGGGGAGAGTAGGGTTTTCCCTGATGATTTTGCAAATTCCATGGGCTTCTGTTTTTTACAGATTTCTTGCTTAATTCTCAATTTGTTTTTCTGTTTGTTTCTATTTTCTGCAATCTTCAACCCCTTTCTACATCTTTTTCTGCTGCTTTTCTATTGGGTTCATCTAAACACACTTGTATTTTATGAAAGAAAGTGTTGCATGATCCTAGAATAAAAAATAAATCGATGAAGATCTTTAAACCACACTACTGTAATCATGAACTCTAATAGTCCATAACAACTTTAATCCACTGTCTCATTGAGTCAACTTGCTCATGCAGGTACATTGTTGCAGGCTTTAGAGGAGGACTTGGGTTTTAGTAGGCCAAGAATTCAGTTTTATCCAAGGTCACCTGATTTTGAGTAGGAATGATTGGGCATTAGTTTTTGTCCCTCTCATCTGGTCTCTGAGGGCTATCATCTGACAGTCTCCGTTGATTCTGCCCCAGAATGCTTGCCATTAACCAAAACCAGAGGAAGCCTGCAACTGTGATCTACAGAAGCACCAGCCATGTTGACCAGGCCTGTCTGATGGTCGCTGTCCCTCATTCCTTCCCACCAGCACTTCTTGAATCTATATTGCCATTGCAAAGAGATTAAGTCTAGCAACAATTTCTTTATTCACATCAGGTTTTTTTTGTGTTTTAGTAAAACTTAATATTTTCAAAGGACCCAGAAAGACAAATACCACATGTTCCCTCATCTGTGATTCTTAGTGCATAATCTTCAAATGTGAGTATATAATCTGTAGTAACTATAAAATCCAGGAAAGTACAATGGGATCATGGGTTTGGGAAAGTCTTAAGATAGGTGAATAGCAGGATGTCAGTGATATGAATGAGGGAAATCAGAAAATGGGGAGTGGACTCTGTAGCAGGAATCTTAGTTGGTCATATTAATAAAAACAAACCTGGAGCCAGGTATTGGGGTGAATGCTGGAAGATCAGAGAAGCAGAACAAGCTATAGCTACCTCACCTCGCCAATTCCTCAGCTGATCCTGTTTCCTCAGACTGGATGACTCTTAGTTGAACTCTGCTGCTCAAAAGCCTGAAAGCTTAACCAGCCAAAAGCTCCTAGTTTCTGGTCTTCACACCTTATATACTTTTCTGCTTTCTTCCATCACTCCCTGGGATTAAAGGCTCACTTTCTGGGATTAAAGGCATTCATCACCATGCTTTGCTGTATCCTTGAACACACAGAGATCCAGGTAGATCTCTGCCTCTGGAAAGCTAGGATTAAAGGCATGTGGTACCACTGCCTATCCTCTATATTAAATACTGTGGTTGTTCTGTTCTGTGACCTCAGATGTTTATTAGCGTGCACAATATTTCAGGGAACACAATACCACCACAGAACTCTAACTGGGAAGTGTGAGGGAGATAAAATTAGTAGAGAGAGGGAAGATTAATAAATAATACTAAGGATATTTGAAAAGTCTTTTGGAACTTCACTATTTCATATTTACCCACATATATGTATATATACATGATGATATACACATATATATCATCTTAAGGAAACTACATTATTTAAGATATATTTATATATTATATATCATCTATATATTTTAAGATAATATATATTGTTTAAATGAAACTATGCCACTTGGGCTGATGATGCTTCCCTCAAGACACACAGACCATGTAATAAAAACCCAGCAACTAGGCATGAGAAATCACTTTTAGAGTTGTTGTTTAGGGCAAGTCAAGAGTCTCCAAAAACAATATAGGCTACTGTCCTTAGCTGCACCCCAGGGGTTGAAGTTAAGTCCCTATTGGTAAAGACACCATGTATTTGGGACAAAGGAATCTGAAGATTCAAGGTGGCTCTGACCTGAAATCCTCCTTCCTGAGGATTAGCTTTCCTAGCACCAGAAGGTGATATGCAAGCTGCCAAAGTGGGAAAGCAATCAACAATCCCACTTAGTTGTTCTGCCTATGAACAACAAAAGAGACCAGCATGGCAAGGTGACCATAATGGTGCGCGAATAGTGTACTCATATCTTCACAATAACCAACAGCTGCCCCAATGAACTTAAAGTCCACGCAGCAGAAGGAAAATCAAGACTGATATTGAAAACTTAGCCAACTACCCAGGCTAGTGAGGTCATGGAACTTAGAAGAGAGTCCCCCACAGTCACTTTAATGGACCAGGGTAATTCCTAGCAAAATTCTAAACCTCTTACACTCACAGATAGTTATAACTCTCATCCACCATCAAAGAAGCTTATCTTTGCAACACAAACCATTACACAAATAAACTACTGGTTAAAATACACAGATCAATTGATTGTGGTGTGCCCAGCCATAGTGGATATGTCTACAGGAAAATTCCTCCACCTGAGTCTTACAGAACATCAAGGAGGAGGATGTGGAAAGATTTTAAGAGCTAGGACATTTGCCCGGAGAGAGAGTCTCTTCGAAATCATAGGGAAGCTATATTCATAATAACTCAACAATATGACTGCCTGAACAAAACCTAAACAATGGACATATGGAAGGCAGAAATCTCAAGGGGATCTGCATCTAGGCAAAGAACAGCACGCAACTCATGATTCCCGAGAAAGAGAGAAAATTAGTCTTCTTCAGGGATGAGCACCTTAATTGATGATGTAATATCACATGGTCAGCCCTGAAATCATATACATTCAAGAAACACTAAACTGATCCAGCAGGTTGTATTTACGTGTTATGGACACACACACTCACACACTGTGTGTGTATGACAATAATAATCAGAGAAAAAGAGTATGCACATTTGAGAGATGGGAAAAATTAGAGTGAAGACACAGGAGGGGTTGGAAAGAAGAAAAGGAAATTAGAAATGATGAGGTTACATTTTAACTACAGTGTAAAAATTATTATTAATAATAATAAAGCCTTCACAAGACATTCATATAATTCTATTTTTATTATAAATTATGAAATGGCCTAATTTCAATTGTCCTCAGAACAAATTCAGATGTCACATTTATATTTCTCTGATGAGCTTCTATTGTCCTTGAAATTTTTTCCTTTTTATGTAGACTGTGTTCACTGAATTCAGCTCCTCATTCTTTCCCCATCTCTGAAAAAAATTCCAATTTCTCATGCTTTGTTTACATTTTTATCTGTTCTATGCTCTTTGGCTTTAAGATATCCTCTGACATTATTTATTCATGTTAAAATTGAATCTTCAAAGGCTATGTAACCCATGTACAATTCCCTAGTCGTCTATTTTGTTTCACTTTAAACAAACTGTCTCTGTACTTTATAATCCTAGAACCTTATTCTTCTAATTTATAGACACATAGTTTATCTTTGTATATTTTACCTTCTCCTCCCTTCTTCATCTAAAATAAGCTAATATTATTCAAAACTTAGATGCTTAACAATAATTTTCTGAATGTTGTTGAGTCAATATATTTTACAGAGTATTATCGTTCACTTTTTAAAAATCTTTTAAATTCCAACTCTTGGATTGGGATTTCTGAATGCTTAAGATATTATAAAAAAAAGAAATCTGGTATGGCTTAAGCACAACTTATTTGAGACTTTCAGGTTTTTTTTTTTGTGTGTGTGTGTGTTGTTCTTCTTCTTCCTCAAGTCTAGCTTTTCTTTCACAACCCTTAAGACTCATAAAACAACAGAAACTGAAAGAGTAAATCTCTGAATTTCCAACCAATGGAGCTTTACGCTACTAATATGAAAGGGCCCTTCTTTAATGATGTGGAAACTCCTGTAATGTCAAACTTTGCAATTCCAGTTTAAACAAGCAAATAATGATAGCAAATCCATGATTATAATTGACATATAATAGATCCACAAAGCAGAAACACAAAGACTCTAAGAGAATCTGATTTGAATATTCAAAGATGGGAACAGAGGCTCTAGGTTAAGAAGTTAAGGGGAGTAGGAACAGAGAACTGGAAGACTATAGGACTAGTAAGGGCTGCAAGCCACTCTGATTTGGATGAAGTCCATGAGTAAAGGAGGCAAGAAGAAATGATGAAGAGAATACATGGACAACAAGGACAGGTTTATCTTCCCAGCCACTCAGAGATGCGGTGAGGGTTTTATTCTAGTAATTCATACCTGCAACTAGAATAAATGCTGAAGATAAAAGCTCACACAATAATGGTCAAAATAATAATGTTCCTTTAGTACTGTTCAAAAAGTGTCCATTTTATAAGAATATGATAGCAATAACAATGGCAAGAAATCCATGAAAATCTAAAGGTCAAGTTAATGCACATTTCAATTATACCTTTGAATATCCATTTTTCATGCTATCACTAAGCAGTACAAGCAAATTGCTTTACTAAATGAACATTTATACAACAGTTTATCTTTTACTTGATAAGCAAGGAAGACATTTGCCAAATTTCTTCTCATACTGCCCTTACATGGATTATTCCAAAGTAAACAAGTGGAAACCTTATATCAAATATATTTCAAGAAAAGAGAAACAGTTGGAACTAACCAGGTAATCTGTATAAAATGCATGAGTCATCCAAATCACTCCCCAAATCCTTTTACATTCAAATACAGCAAGTGAAAACATTCATATTTAATTAATGTGTTGTATGTCTAGCATGATAATTTTAGCATTTCAACTTTAAACTGATATGTAGAGTTATATTGTCATCCTTATTGGCCATAATAAATTAAAATAAACATATTTATTTTCATTTTACCAGACACAGTGTGATAGTGTGATGTGACAGAAAGTGAATTGGATTCATGAGACATCATGACAAATTCCTTTATCTGCAATATCTTCCTAAGTTAAAAATAAGTTTACTTTCTTCAAGTTTCCATTTCTTTATCTTGAGAAACAAGTGATTTTTCCACTGCTTCTAAAAACCTCAGAGATTTTACATTAGCACATGGGTTTCCAATTACCACCCAACATTCAGAAGGTGATTATCATGATAGTGATGTACCGTGGTTAAGAGTGAAACCTCTGGAGAGAGAAGGCTGGGATTTGATTCATATCATTGGCTCTGCAGTCAAATAAAACTGTAATAAATATAGCATCCAATAATGAAATATATATATATATATATATATACATTATTATAATAGTAGATATGGAATCATTAAGAATATTTATTTTTGCTTTGTGAAAGTAGTACAATCTTAGTAGTAATCCAACTTAGTAAATTACTATCAAGAGAAAAGTTTGAAATTGACTGCAAATTCTTTATGATAACTAAGACAACAGGAAGGGACAAAATATATGAATAACTTAGAAGGTACTGAAACTCCATTTAAAACAAGTAATTTGAAATCACAATATGAAAAGTAACATCCAGAAGAAGAAAAGAATTTGATGTTAGTTGTAGAACTGTCAGTACAGGAAATGTTTCCTCTTCTGACGTCTAATGGTATATATGTTCTGCTTGACCCTAATACAGAAGTTTTCCTAAAGTATAGGGAAAAATATTAAGATATAAAATGAAACATGTTTTAAAGGGTATGCATGATTTGGATATAAACACAAAATGTAATAATTTTAAGCATGCATTTTGAAGTTCAACAAATAATACAATATTTAAATTTAACACAAAGGACACAAAGAAAAACAAGACAAGATTTCAATTGTATCATGCTAAGTATAAAGGAAAATTACTAATTATGTGGAGAGAATCTAGCAGTCATTAACTTAGCCAAATGGTTAAAATTAATGTCACCATTTATGAGAAAAGTAGGTATCATGAATCCACTTGTATGATATAATCAGAATATTGCTTCTGACATAGTCCTAACTAAACATGTGACTGAACCAATCTCCTCATGAAGAAATATAAAATAAATCTAAATTGAAACACAATGTACGGAACCTTGCATTCCTTAGAAATTTCAATACCATGAACCAAATGAAAAACTATAGTTAAAGGACAATCAAATCACAAGTAACTCCATACTTCAGATTACTATAAAGACCGCTAGTGAATTAAGGCACAAAGTTTGTCCAATAACTATCTAGTTTTAAAATAGGTCCACAAATCCTTAATCCACCTCTCCATAATAGGCAGACAATGTGAATTGTTCTTAGACTCTCGCCACAAACAAATGGAAGTACAAATAAAATGCTATACTATGTCTTTTCCTTGACTAATTGCTCTTACAGGACTTGTTATAAATGAAAAGAGATTAAACACCTCATTTAAAATATCAATTCTGACTCTTTCAGAGATGCTGTGCAATTCAATTAGTAGAAAATTAAAATCATTATTTTACATATTCCATAACAATTACCCTCAGATAAAAATGTCTAAAGCCAAAATGAAAGGCAGAAGAACAATAAAAAAAATCATAATGCAACTTAACTATAGCAGGACAAGAGAAGGGATTGAATTATAGAAGACTATACCAGTTAATTCAAGGTATGTTAACTGGGAGCTGAACATTGTTATTCATTATATATTGTTATTCACACAGCATACATTTAAAATATTTTGTTCTCAATATTGAATTTGACTCATTAGAAAGACAATGGAAGAAGTAAACCATTTTTGAAGGGTATGGACTGTCAGGTCACTGTTTTTATGGTGTGTTGTGCTGTTGTCTGACTAGAGAACCCATAAGGATTGGTAGCAGTGCAAAATGGAGTCTAAATTAAGTGTGGTTGACCATTAAGCTCTACTGTCTATGGGGCATGGGAGATTGAAGAAGTGTCATAATTCCCCATTACTGGTTCCTCCCATCTCAACTTACCCCTTTTAAGTACTACTCTTCAGTATTCCAAGTGAAGAATGAACTCCATGACCTGCTATGGTCACCAGAATAAAAACAACAAAGGAGCTATTAGACTGTGTTTAGCCTTGGCCTTGAGAAATCTTAAAAGTTGGTGCTGTTTGTCTTGAAACCTGATCTACCATGTGAATGTGTACCATTCCCGCTGCCTCTGACAGAAAATTATGAAGAAATGAGGCTATGTTCAAGAAGCTGGTGATGGCCCACCCACCCATAGTCAGCCTCACCATGAGCCAACTTAGTAGAAAACAATAAAGACCATGCCTGCCCTTGACCTACAGACCTATGAGAAGAAAAAACCAAATGAAATGATTGCTGTATAAAACACGCAAGTTTGGGCTTTATTTGTTACTTAGTCCCAAATTTGATCATGTAATTATCAAAGAAGATATTAACATTAAATATGCAGATTTCTCAATCCTTTGAGCATTATTTCTTTCTTTCCTACTTTTCCCCTGAAAATAAGGCATTCAGGGACTTCTATAGAGACAAAAGACAAGTCCATTTCTGGAGGCTTAATTCAGGATCTGCTGCCCATTAAATGTATATGTGTTCCTTGATGCCTCATTCTCCCTAAAACCTCACTGCCTCAAAAGCTAGATGCATTATTATGTGCCATAATGGATCCAAGAATAAAGTAGACATGAGAATGAGAAAGTTGGAATTTGCTGTACAAGGACAGAAGGAAAAAAAAATATCTTCTGGGCCCTTAATCTGTTATTTGGTCAAAGCATTGTATTCCTTCCCTACCCCTATCAGTTCACTCTCTGAGCAGTGCTAGCAGGCTATGTTTATCACAAGCCTAGAGTATTGGTACAGGAGGGGGCCATTTGTAGTTGGGTTGAAATTGTTTCTGGGATGAATCTTTCTATTCTTCCTGATATCAGGATGCTTTAATAAGAAAATGCCTCTTCTAACCAATCCCAGGACAAATTATTTTCCCAAACTTTACTCTACCCATGTAACTGCAGATTAATAAAAACCTTACCTTTTCTGGTTCCATAGGCAGTCTGGTCCCTCACAATAAGTGCTAATCACTTCTCTTGCAAGTGAAGTCCACTCCACTCACACGCTACTCATCCTGCTCGTGTTCTGTGTTCATTGGCTTGGTTTAATCAGATTTCATTTCTTTGTGACTGGCTGGAAGTTCCTGTCTGTTACTAAAAGCATTCATTAACACACATTTATCTGATTATAATGTATAAAATCATGAATACACAGGCATGAGAATTTTTTATGTAAAATACCTTCACTTTGGAGAATTTAAGACAATGAAGTCTTAAAGTATGATCAAATCTCAAAACTAGGCTAAATAGTTATTTCTTTTCAGAACAAAATGGGATAACAGTTCTTAATGATAAAAATGGAAAAACTCAAGGGAACATGTGATGACATGAAGCAGTTGTATGCTGATTTTTAAATTTGTGGCTCTGTGGAAACTTTGCTGTGCCATAGAGGACCAATATTCATGAGAAAAGAGAGGAGGAGTGAGAGAAGATATTTTTAACAAAGTCATCAAAGGCACTCATGAGGATGGCATATTTTCCATGAACATGCAGCATAACTTGGTACTCTGCTCAAACACCACACAGCATAATGGAAATGACACTTTCAGAATACTGATTCTCCCACAGGGAACTCACCAGTGAACTAGGAAAAGATCACAGGCTCTGACAGCTGATTGGTGAATTAATTAGGTGCTGAACTCTGCTAATGCTACTGTAAATTACATGCGGAGCATGTACTGAGAGACAGAGAGATTCCAAGGACGCTAGGTGTCACACAACAGCAGGATAAAATGTAATCAGAATCCAGAGGGAGGCCTGATGCAGTAAGTTTCGCTGAGACCTGCTGAGATTAATCTTACTGATATTCCTGTCTGAGGGGAAATTTACATGGGGTAGCAAAATTATTAAGCATCCAAGGGGAAAGGAATTCAGTCTATCTCATTTCTCTCCAGAGTTTTCCTAATGCAAGCATAAGGAGTCCATGCTCATCAACTTCCCAGCAACCTCTTAAGGGGCTCCTCCCTTTGTGTCGGATCAAATGATTGGAGGCTTTGTAGAAAGCACAGAAAAGACTGTATTTGGCTTCACTGTGACATCTTCACTGTTATTGTTGAATACAGATTCTCACTAAATATTCTTGCTCTGGGCTATATATCAATGGTATATAAGTTGGTGACCACTTGCGAGGCTCTGGATTTAATCCCTAGGACCAGAAGGAGAAAGGAAGAAGCGTTCTTTATCCTTGACCTTTATTGGTAAATATTCCTTGGTAACTTATTTATCAGTTAAGGCTTCTTGAGTATGTTAGCCAAATTTTCATAGCTCTGATCAATCTCAGCTATTTTAAGGAAAAAAAACCTGTATGTTTTGATTCTGAATTTCTAGACTTAGCTGGCTGAGTTGCTTTGAGTCAGAGATGAGGCAGACTATCATGGTGAGAAAAGCATAGTTGCTTTCCTGATGGTGGCAAAATTAGAGTAAGATTGAGAAAAAGGGAGAGGCAAGTTGGTAGATACTCTTTCAAGACAAGCTCCCACTGACTTACTTCTTCCCAGCAGGACCAACTTCCTAAAGATTGCACTGTCTTCCAAAATGAGCTCCCACTTCTGGGCCCAATCTTTTAACATGGGCACCTGAGCGTGAGGTTTTATATTCAAACCATAACTTTGGTAGAATCATTTCATCTCACTGTCTTTTGTTTCTTTACCTGCCAACTGGTAATACTGATAGCATTTATTTCCTAATATTGTAATGAGGATAATTACATAAATCTTAACATATTGCCTAGCACACAGCAATTGTCATAAGTAAAAGAAGCATTTCTAATATTCTGAATGATCAAAAAAAGGGTCCTTCCTTGAAAAAGAAATCAACTTTTATAGACCTGAAAAACCAAATTCTTGACAGCACTTGGTGTATCACAGATAGAATTGTGAGAATTTATAATACCTCTACTTGTTTTTCCCATCACTTCTATAACAGGAAGGCCATGAAGATGAATACAAGCCAAGAAGTTTGTCTTTCAGATAAAACAAAAATGTCTTCTAAATACATCTCAAGACTCTTTTCTCGTGACAAACAGGCCATGCCACAGCCTGTCAGGCTACAATTGCATCTTGGTTAGCTATTCTATGTTCCCTGAAGAGGCAGCATGAAGGAAGCAAAACCCAGTTACATCAATTTGATTCTTACCATGTCAAGACATCAGGGACAAGTAAAGAGAATATAACCCAAATCCTGACTAAGCTCTTCCCTTTCGATACTTTAAAATATTTATCAGTAATATTTTAACAACCTTGAATAAAACACATGGATCTCTGAAGATAAAAGTGGGCACACAAGCTGGGCGGTGGTAGCACACACCTTTAATCCCAGCACTCAGGAGGCAGAGCCAGGCGGATCTCTGTGAGTTCGAGGCCAGCCTGGGCTACCAAGTGAGTTCCAGGAAAGGCGCAAAGCTACACAGAGAAACCCTGTCTTGAAAAAAAAAAAAAAAGTGGGCACACAATAAAAACATGTAAATCATGTTAAAATTTTAGCCACTTCC
>CABHPR010139531.1:0-21066 GCA_902168415.1 Peromyscus melanophrys
AAATTGGGCAATTCAAGAAGCTGTATTAATGGATGCTATGAAAGTAAGAATTATTTGTGTCAATTGAGTTGAAAAATGCACCTGTTGTTTGCGGTCGAGGAAATAATCATCCATCTAGGCCATAGGATAAGGCTTGCTTTTAGTTCATGTCCATTAGGAAACAGTACTCCATTGTTACTCTCCACGCAGGCAGCGGCTGCAAGCCTCAGAGATGGCAGGAAATGAGGTTAAGGGAACCTGTTAGTGCAACCCTATCCTGAGACAGGTGCCACTTTTAGACATTTTAATTGATCTCATTTGTTAGTTATGCGTGTAAATCACACTGTTATCATCCCTGAACAAGGAATGGAAAACCAGAATTGTCATGGACTAGAGATAACAAACCAAGTCCCCAAATGGACTGGCAGATAGACTTCCTGGCCGAGACTCACAACAGGACATTAGATTGAAATTAGATACCTGGCAAAATCCAAATTACACGGAGGCCTCTTGTTTCTTTATATAACACTGACAGAAAACTGTTTAATATTGGGCTAAGGAAAGGTTATGTATCATATACCGTGTGTGTGTGTGTGTGTGTGTGTGTGTGTGTGTGTGTGTGTGTGTTAAGAAAACTTTTGAAGCTATAAGGGCCATAGTAAGCTACAGTCTTAGCATACCACTGTGCATCTGGTTACAGAACTGTCCAGCATCTAAAGGAGAGATATAGGCCAGGAATGTCAGTGGATGGAGAATAGCAAAGCAGTCAGAGATTGTAAATGTCCAGGTTGTCCCCAGACTGGGTGGTGGTAGCTGAGGGGATTCTTCTTTTCTGTGTCATTAATGAATGGGCGGGAGACAGCTGAATCTCCTGAGATTCTTGAAGGTGGGTGTTACTGAGGACGCTTTAGGAGTAAGTATGCTTTGAGAAGAGAGACAATGCCAGAAATATTCAGGGACCTTTACTTAGCATAAAACTTGTCCTTTCAAGTCTAGCAACATGTCTTGGTTTATCGGATTCTTCAGTCACTGTGTTGATGAGATCCTTTATTAGGCAATGGAGGTGGATTCCCACTCATGACTTCCAGAAGCACCAACTACCCACCACAACTTTAGTATTCTAGGGTTCAATTTACCTATGACCAACCACAGTCTGAAAATATTAGATAAAAATTATGAAAATAATAATTCATAAAATTTTAAATAATTTTATTATACATATTTTGTTTTCTATTTTATCATTACTTATGACCATTCATCTCTTACTGTAGTTAATTTATAAATTAAACTTTGTCATATGAATGTACATATAAAAACATTTTGTATAGAGAGTTTAGTCCTTTCTTAGTTTTGTATTATTGTAGCAAATTACCTGAGGCAGGCTAACTTAATGGAGCAAATAAATTTATTTAGTGCACAATTTTGGCTAAAAGTCAAAATCTCCTTTTACATCCCCTGTACCATCTCACGGTGGATCTCAGTGATGGATGAATAAAG
The DNA here is from genome assembly GCA_902168415.1 of Peromyscus melanophrys. Classification (NCBI taxonomy): domain Eukaryota; kingdom Metazoa; phylum Chordata; class Mammalia; order Rodentia; family Cricetidae; genus Peromyscus; species Peromyscus melanophrys. The sequence continues at coordinate 1,477 of CABHPR010139531.1, forward strand.
CTCTTCCATACAGCAATCCAGAGAGAGACTAGGGTCCTGAAACCCTTCCAAGACCACACCCTCAGTTGGCCTGAGGACCTCTCACTGAGTATTACCCCTTACACTCCAACTTCACCCAACACCTTGGTCCTGGAGGCCATGTTTCTGTAACAAGAACCTTGGGGGTGTGGCTAACCTATAACAGAGGAAGTGGTCTCCAGCATCCATCACATCTTGGGATGTCTCCCCAAGGATAAGCGGGGAACACTCAATTCCTCTCTGCAATTGAAACTCTGATACAGGATGTCAAATCTGGTTGTTAGAGACTGAACTTAAGAAATTGTTGTGTGAATAAAGCATAGTGTTTGATCGATGTTAATTGGCTGTAGGGACAACTGTAGTTAATGTCATAAAGTCTGTATTATTAAGTATTTAAAAGCATTGTGTTGTGATCACACTTAACAATGGCTGCTACAGAGAAGAAATGTTAGTGTGACTGGAGTATAAGAAATGGCTAAATTTGTGTCAAGGTAAAGACACACAAAAGATGTTCTTATGATCCATTCTGAACTTGCAATTATCACCTTGTCATGCTGTTGTTCATCTCTTTGATTGCCAGTTGAAGTAGAAAAAGGTCTGTTGGGCTTTTGAAGTCTTCCCTTATTTAAGGCAAGCTATCCATATTTATAGATCAGATAAGCAGACATGTAAACACTATATATATATATATCTATATATATATCTATATATATATATATAAATATATAACTACAAAAACACAATTATGGATTATGAAGGGAGAAACCATGGTGGATGCTAATACCTAAACAACTTGAAAAAAAATCTACTAAGTCATCTTCAAGCAAAAGATTCTCCATCTTATGCTGCCACAGAGCTGTTGAATAGTTTTTTTTTTTCTAGTCTATCACCTCAGAGTGAAACCAACATACTTCCTTACTCATGATTTTATATTTGGCATTCAAATTATAAAAACAAGATGATATGGGGAAGGAGTGGCGTTGGATAGCTGAGATTCATGTGTTCCTGTGTATTATTTAGAGACAAAGGTCGTGAGTGGGTTGATGACAATTCTGCAACAGAAAGCTATCTGAAGAATAACCTTCTTACCATCTAGGAGTCTTAGGTTGGGTTCATTTCTCTACTGATTAAGTGACTCAAAGGCAGGAAAAGTCACAGTCACAATGCAAAGTTTGATCGAAAAGAACCATGCAATATAGCACCTAGCACAGTGAAGGAAGAGACAAACAGATGACTTCCTGAAATGGGAGGGTTCCTGGTACTGCATGCTCCCCTCTGGAGGGTCTGGGTTTGATGTTTGGGGCTTGAGGATGAGCACCCTTTTCTTCTCTCCAGCTTTGTGGTTTGGGCTGACACAGGGGGTCGGATAATTTGACCAGTGATGGGGAGGTTAATTAATAACCACCCAAAGAGGCCACGGGTGGGAGATTCAAAAGTCCTGCTGAACAGGTCTTTCAGGTGGGGGAACAAAACCACCAGCACCATATTTACCCCCCAAAGCTTTGTTCTTATGGAGAAGACCCTGTAACATGGACATAAGTTCGACTACCATGGCCCCTCTCCCTGCCTGCCTATCAAGTGCTTTCTGTCTTTATACACATACATTAAATGTGCAGTTTATCTTCCTTTCCCAAAATGAGATGGTTAGTGATAGTTAAACTTTAAAGTTTTATTCAAAGATTGATTATAGTGTAAAGACTTGATTCTATTCCCTATAAAACGAGGAGTGTACATAGTTAGGAGTTCCAGGCTTAGGGCTAGATGACTAAGAACACTTTGGCTGTCTCTCTTTGAGCCAGAGGTGGTTATGTCTCCATTTCCACAGGAAAGAGGGTGCTGTTATGCTTGCTAGGTACTTTTTTGTTCAGATGAGTTATTAAGGGAAGAAGAATATACCTCCTTTGTCACAAATGAAACATCTTAAGTTATTTGTGTGCACAGGCTAGTGAGACAGTGTCTCAAATAAAGCAAAGAATCAAAACAAAACTAAGAGTACTTTTGTATGCATATTTTCACCGTGTGGCCCCAACCACATAAGCACCTGTTGGCCATAACACGTAGCAATACTGGAATCAGTTCACACTTCTTCAATGCAGGATGAACCATCATAAATGGTCACTTTGCCAGGCTCCTAGCAGTGTAGGCAACACCTAGGAGGCATATGATTTCTCACTCTGGATGAAATTTGAACTACTGATACTGTGGAATGGAGAAAGATTAAAATGTACTTATGGTACCTGACTTCGGCATCCTGCACTCACAAACACCGGGTCCTGGGAAGATCTTAACTAAAAGGCTACTGAGGCATGGACCTGGCCTGTTCCCACTCTATCATTCACTTTCCCAACTCTTTTGTTAATACTGATGCTGCGGTGTTTGCCAAGGTGTTTAGATTCTGTCCATAAAAACAGGACAGGATCTAATCACCCCTGACTCAGGAGAATAGACAGCTCTGACTAGACTCCTTGCCTCCCTTCCTTCTTATTTGGTCTTCAGCTTTCTTCGAACCTCTTCCCTTTCCTTCTTCTATTCTTCCTTCTCCCCTTCTTTTCTTCCTCCTCTTTCTCCTCCTCTTTTTCTTCCCCCTCTCTCTCTATTTTAGTTTCTAACTAATATAATGGAGTTTCTACTCATAAACACAAAGTAGATCTGGTAAGTAACTTCTTTTACTTATTAAACTTTAAAGTCATTCTTTCACCTTCTATCACATTAGTGATAATTAAGAAAGAGCTCCAGTTTGTCTGAGATTCAACCCACATTTGGAATTGAACAATTCTAGAAGTATGCTTTTTCTTTTCACTTATCCCTTACATATATTTTTTTTTTCTGTGTCTTCACAGCCAAATGTAAAAGTAGGTCAACTAAGGGTCTGGCTTCCTGTTAGTCAGTAAAGGTGTGGGGTTTCACTCTTCCAAATATCGAGTCCCATAGATGGGAATAAATACAGCACTGACAGTGTTAAGATTTTTGAGTGTCTAACAGAAAGCAGTGGATGCTGAGGAGAGATGAGGTGAGCAGGTCAGCACTGCAATCTGGCTTCAGAACTCTAAGAATGATTAAAATCTGGGACTTGGATCACCTTTGCTTCTGAGGAAGCTCCAGGAGACTTTGGAGTACAACAGCTTTCCACAGAGGCTTCATCAGGCAGATAGCAGCTCCTCTCTGTGAGAAGTCTCTCCCATCACTTGTGGGAGTACTACAGCTCAGAGTTTCAGAAATCTGGACAGCACCCCACCCCAGGAACAATACAGAGTACAACATGAGAAGAGGTGCCAGTGGACACACCCTCAGAGCAAAGATCAGCCCTGGAGAGTTGACATAGACTAAGCTGAACAAAAAAGAGACATTTTAGAAGTTGAGAACAGATGACTTTCTAGTATTAGTCTCAGTAACAATAAGTAAAGATGAATTTCTTTTCACCCTAGTTAATGGTCTGGGTTGCAAATTCACCAAAACAAATCAGTCAGGGAAATATAGAGAGACCCATTGTGAGAGGTGGGCTTATCAGACGATGCAGTGGTAGAAGGAGTGGGCAGGCAACTGAATACAGAGCATGTGGCTGGAGAATGTTTTAATTGGACTTTTAAAAAGTGGGAAAAGTGCCAGGTGGTGGTGGCGCACGCCTTTAATCCCAGCACTCGGGAGGCAGAGGCAGGTGGATCTCTGTGAGTTCAAGGCCAGCCTGGTCTACAGAGCGAGGTCCAGGAAAGGCGCAAAGCTACACAGAGAATCCCTGTCTCAAAAAACCAAAAAAAAAAAAAAAAGGTGGGAAAAATTTACTAGATTTCTATATGCACATTTCAGGAAAATTCCAAAGGAAGAACGTGAAACAAACAGTGAATAAGGTAGAGATCTATTCAAACCTTACATCCTGCTAGGTAAGAATGAGATGGACTCTTAAGAAAAGGCCAGTGATCCTTGAAACAAAATCACAACCAGTTAGATAATAAGTACAATAAGCTGTTAGAGCAAAACTGAAGAGCTGGCAACTGGGAAGAGGAAATGAAAGTTTTTGAATATCTTTCTCAGGTTGAAGAGAGGGTAGGTCTAGAGAAAGGCAGGGATTTCCACTAATGAACAGATAGATTCTTCATAGCTGCTATTCAAGTTATAGAGATATACTAGTCACGTAGGAAGCACTCAAGAAGTGACAACCACTTGGACAATTACAGAATCTTTAAATGAACAGCTGGAGTTCAGGGAACAGAAACTGATAAAAACAAGTAAAAACAGGGACGTGGTATGGAAAGGAGTAAGCAGCAACCGTCAGCATTGCTTGTAACAAGCCAAGCTACCTACTAGTTAAAATACGTGTGCTGAAATATAAATATGTGTGTTTGGAAATAAAGGCAGAGAGGAAGGCACTGGGAAGATGAAATCAAGCAAAAGCACAGATGACTATTAATACCAAACAAAATGAGCTTTGAACCTCTGAAAAAATGAAAAGGAGACACAAAGCAACTTGAGTCTTATGACCTGAGGCTGTGTCCTTCCTGGTGATACCTGGCAGCCTCATATGGAAAAGGTTTTGTTGAAGTTTTATGTATTTGCTCTACTAGTTTATGTTCAAAACATTCTGTATAAAGTATTTATTAAAAAGGCTCCCAGATTTGAAACAGGTAGATGATCGATCTTTCCATTTGCACCTTGAATTTGAAAAGAAAAAAAAAAAGAAAAAAAGTTTCAAATACAAAATCATGTCAGTAACACATATAGCAACAGAAAGGAAAGCTTTTTTTTCTGTTGTTTTTGAAATTTTTTTGAATTTATTTTATTTTATTTTACAATATAATTCAACTTTACATATCAGCCATAGATTCCCCCATTCTCCCTCCTCCCGCCCCGCCCCCCTCCCCCTGGCCCACCCCCCATTTCCATCTCCTCCAGGGCAAAGACTCCCCCGAGGATTGAGATCAACCTAGTGGACTCATCCCAGGCAGGTCTAGTCCCCTCCTCCCAGGCTGAGCCAAGGGTCTCTACTAAGCCCCAGGTTTCAAACAGCCAATTCATGCACTGAGCACAGGACCCGGTCCAACTGCCTGGATGCCTCCTAAACAGATCAAGCCAATCAACTGTCTCACCCATTCAGAGGGCCTGATGCAGTTGGGGGCCCCTCAGCCATTGGTTCACAGTTCATGTGTTTCCATTTGTTTGGCCACTTGTCCCTGTATTCCATCCATCCCTGGTCCCAACAACTCTAGCTCACATAAACCCTCCTCCTTCTCGCCAATAAACTGTGGTACCTATACACAATGGAATACTACTCAGCAGAGAAAAACAATGACATCATGAGGTTTGCAGGCAAATGGAGGGACCTAGAAAAAATCCTCCTGAGTGAGGTAACCCAGACTCAGAAAGACAAACATGGCATGTACCCACTCATAGGAGAATACTAGTTGTGGAACAAGGATGACTGGACGGCTACTCACAACACCAGGGAGGCTACCTGGAAAACAGGACCCCAAGAAAGACACGGGGATCGCCCAATGACGGAAAAATGGATAAGATCTACATGAACAGTTTGGATGTGAGTGGGGGTAATGAGGAGCGAGGGGTGAGGGAAAGAGAACTTGGGGAAGTGGGAGATCCCAACTGGATCAAGAACAGAGAGGGAAAACAAGGAATGTTCATGGTAAATGAAGACCACATGAGAATAGGAAGAAGCAAAGTACTGGAGAGGCCCACAGAAATCCACAAAGATGCCCCCACAATAGACTGCTGGCAATAGTCGAGAAATAGCCCGAACTGACCTACCCTAGTGATAGGATGGCCAAACACCCTAATTGTCGTGCTAGAAACCCCATCCAGTGACTGAGGGGACTAGATGAAGATATCCACGGTCAGGCCCTGGGTGGAGCTCCGGGAGTCCAATCGGCGAGGAAAGCTCTTTTTAGGCGGGCTGAATACAATGTGCAAGGAACTTGAAAATATCGCTTTCAGAATCAGACAGGTGGAACAGCTAAAACAAATACAAACGGGATTTGAGGAGCACACAATTGATTACATTGATTATTCATGCTAAATGCATAGTTTGTGTTTATGTCCTGAAACATTCATAAAAAGGAATCAACGTCACATTTGTCCCTGACAGAATTTAATGAACAAAATAGTATTATTGCCACAATATTTTTAATTTCAAACAATTTTCAGAATTTTATAGGTGAATATTGTATTTTCATATTTTCTCCCCCTTTCCCCTACAATTAATCCAGTGTCTTCTTGCAATGTCCCCCAAGTTCATGGCCTCTTCTTCTGTAATTATTGTTTTATACACAAACACACACACACACACACACACACACACACACACACACACACACACACACCTTACTCTTAACATTTGGTATTACTCATATGTATGCGTGCTTTGGGATGACTACTTGAGACTGGATAACCTATTAGTGTGAAGAAACTGACACCTCTTTCAGCAGCCATTGATTGCCTGTTCTTCTTCATCTAGGGATGGGGTCCTGTGAGAGTCTCGCCATCTCTGTTGGTATATCAGCTGTTGTCATTATGCAGGTCTTGTTCAGGCAACTGCATTGTTGAGATTTCATCGGAACAGTTTCCTTGTCGTGTTTATAAGATGCCATCTCCCAGCAGGTACCGTGGTCCTTTGGCTTTTACAGTCTTTCCACTCTTTCTTCTGTGATGCTCCATGAGCCTTGGGTGTAGCGCTTGTGTTCTAGATGTCTCAGTGGGGGTTGGGTACACCATTCTTCTCTGCACCGTGGCCACTTGTAGAATTCTGTAATGGTCTCTACCTTCTACAAAAATAAGCTTCGTGATGAGAAGTGAGAGCTATATTTATCTGCGGGTGTAAATATTAAGAATGCAGTTAGAGATCATATTGGTTTAGGGAAGTGACAGCAGTAGGTTCTCTTCTAGGATCCATGACTTCTCCAGCCACAGATAGCTGGCTAGGTTTACAGTACCAGCCACGAATTTTCTATTGAGTGGGTGTTAAGTCCAATTAGACCATTAGTCCATTGCTAGTAACCCCTAAGATAACAGTGCCGCTGTTACACCCTTGGGGATATCTTACCATGCTGGGTGCGTCTGTGTTTTATAGGCTTTCATTACTGATTCCTTTCCCTCTTGGCAGCTTTCATAACAGCTTTTGATACTATGATAACTAGTTTTCCAGAGAAAGGCTACCAGATCAGCTCCAGATTAATTCCTTTAAGCCCTTCTTCTGGTGTGTGGTAGTGTCTTCAGCAACAGGGTCTTATCTCCAAGTATCAGGAGGTGACCAAGGACAGTGGCAATAGCCTATATTGTTTTGGGAGTCTCTTGGACTCCTCTGACACCAATAACTCAAAAGGAGGTTTCCCATGCCTGGCACTGTAATTTTTTGCTAGATAGTCTATGGCTCTGGGGGCGAGCATTATCTTGTTGTCAACCTGATTATATCTGGGGTCAATTAAGACTCAATCAGCTGAGCATGCCTGTGAAGGCTTTACTTCATTGGATTATTTGAAGTGAGAAGAACCACCCTAAAACTGGGTCACACCTTCTGGTGGCAGCTCACATAAAAGGACATGGAAGTAGGGAACTTTGGCTTTTTACCTGCTTGTCCTTGCTCTTGCTGGCAAGTTCATCTATTCTTCACTAGTGCTAGAACCTACTTCTTTGGGATCCAATGGAGACTGAAGACCAAAAGCTCCCTAGGAATAATCTGGGACTCTAGAATCAGATTGGGACTGTTGAGACACCTAGTCTTCTGGATTAAATAATCGTATTCTTGGCCTTTACGCTGGGAGACAGCCAGCATTGTACTATAGCCTGTACATCACTCTAATAAATCAAACACACACACACACACACACACACACACACACCCAAACTAACACTTCGAGTTTCTATTGCTGTGAAGAAACACCATGACCAAAAACAACGTGGAGAGGAAAAGATTTATTTTGCTTACATGTCCACGTCACTGTTCAATATCAAAGGCAGTCAGAGCAGGAACCCAGAGGCAGGAGCTGATGCAGAGGCCACCGAGGAGTGCTGTTTGCAGGTGTGATATTTATGGCCTGCTTTCTTATAGAAACCGTGACCACTACTAGTCCAGTGATGGCCCTGCCAACAAAGGGCTGGGTCCTGCCAAATCAAACACTAATTAAGAAAATGCACTACAGGGTTGCCTACAGCTGGATCTTATGGAGACATTTTCTCAGTAGAGATTTCCTCCTCTCAGGTGCCTCTGCTTGTGTCAAGTTGACGTAAAAGCTAGCCAGAGTATACATTCCATCAATTATGTTCCTTTAGAGAACCCTGAATAACACAGGGGATGAGATGGCAAGCTAGTTTTCACTGTTCAAGGGGGTGATCATTGAGAAGATATGAGCTGAGTAGAGAATGCAAAGAAAGTCACCATAACAGTGCCTGGAAAGGGCACAGTCAGACTGTGAATAGACTGGGTTTAATAACACCAGCAACAGAAAAAGAAACATATGACTAGTATAAAGAAATGAAATATTTGGGGGCACAAGAAAATTATAGAAGATGAGATTGGGAAGCCATCTATTCCAACATTTAAAAAATGCTACTAAATTTACATTAATAAATACATTTGATGTGATTATTCAAATTCAAACAAGGTACTTGCAATTCATAAATAATATAAAATTAGTAGAAAATATAAATGGCTAAGGTCACCAAGAAGTATATAAGAAGTGACAAGGATGGAATGAAACCAGAAAAAGCTAAAGGTGTTGTAATCATGGGGTAGCTAGGTATGATTTGATGAATTAAGTCTAGGTACCAATGTATATGAAATTCAATATTTAATTAAGTTTTTCTTAACTCTTATTAATATTTGTGGATTTCCCATCATGTATCCCTATCCCACCCATCTCTCTGTTCCCCCATCTGTCCTCTACCCTTGCTACCTCCCCCCCAAAAACAAAACAAAACAAAAACAAAAAACAAAAAAAGCAAACAAACAAAACAAAGAAAACTCAACAAAACAAAACAAAATTAAAAGAACAAAAATAGAGAAGAATATCATCTTCACTTACAAGTGTTCATTGCAACGAGTCTTTGGCCTGGTTAGAGGCCTCTGGCTTCTGTTATACCACCGATAATGGGCTCTCATTGGGGCTCCTCCTAAATATCCTGTTGTTGTCCTGTGTCCTGGAGATCCTGCAGTTTTGGAGCTGTAGGTTTGTCCCCTTCACACGCTCCAACAGTTCATAGATGAGGTGGATATTAGGGTGGGCCAACTCATAGCCCTGGTTCTGGGCCTGGGTGGTAGCTGGGTTGGTCAGCCCACCAGCTTTCCCCCATTGTCATGACCAGGTGAGCTCTCCAGCACTGCCTCAGCTAGCGCACCCATCACAGCCTGTAGCAAGGGGCGGGGCCAGTTCTCTTGCTCTCAGGCCCTTGGGTCAGCTCACACTCACACAACCAGAGCCAGCTCCACTGTCTTGCCCAGGCAAGGTGCAGGCTCTCTTTCTGGATTACTATAGGGGGAATCTGGTGGTGGTGGTGGGGCAGGGTCAGCTCTTCTCCTCTCATGCCCTCAGGGCTGACTCACTTGTTTCTCAGACAACAGGTCAGCTCTAGTGTGCTGCCCAGGTGAGGTGCATGCCCGTGGTAAGGGGTGGGGCCATCTCTCCTGATTCTGGGGGTCATCTCTCCTGCTGCAGTATCCAGTGAGGGTTAGAGCCAGCCATCCCCGGGCCAGTGAGGGATAGAGGGGTAGAGCATGGTCCTCAGATTTCCACAGGCTTTGTTCCTTTGACCCACATGGTAACATGGACCATGGATATCAACACAGACCCCAGCTGCAGCAGGACCATGGACCCAGAAATGGCCCTTGGCAGAAGCCTGGGCCCAGGCATCACCATGGCCCTGGTGGCAGCCCAGGCCACCCAGATCATTATGGCCTTAGTAGCAACATGGCCCTCAGACATCAACATGGTCTCAGGTAGCTGAGCAGACCCTTGGCATCCCCAAGGCCCTTGGTGGTAACAGGGGCCATGAATATCAACTTAGACCCTGGCTGCTGTAGCGTCACAGACCCAGATATGGTGCTCGGCAGCAGCCCTGTCCCAGACAATATCCTGGCCCCAGATGACAGCTCAGGTCACTCAGATCAGTATGGCCCTGGTGTCCCCGTGGCCCCTGGACACCCACATGACCCCAGGTTGTAGTTTAGACCTCGGGCATCCATGTGACCTTTGGTGGCAGCATGAGCAATGGACATGAATAGACACTGGCTGTGGTAGGACCATGGACCCAGACATGGTTCTAAGACACAGCCTTTGCTCAGATGTGACTATGGCCCTGGGTGGCAGTGTAGACCACTCAGATTGGCATGGCCCCCGTGACAGCAGGGCTCTCAGACACCAACCTGGCCCCAGGTGGCAGCCCAGACTACAGGCCTCTGTATGGCCTTCAGTGGCGACAGGAGCCACAGACATCAACTCATGCCCCCTCAGCTGCTTCAAGGCCTCAGACCAAGATTGGCCCCTTGGCAATAGCCCAAGCCCGATCATCACTATGGACTCAGGTGGCTAACAGGCCATTCACATTAGCTTGTTCCTCACCTCTTCGGATCTGCCTGTCCTCCCAGCCCATGAACTGCTCTACCTCTCTCTCTCTTCTGCTTCCCTACACTGTATTCGCTTACCATAATGGCATTTGGCTGAGTCCTGCCTCTGCCAGCCACATGGCATGACATGGAGCTGTTGCTGTTGCTATATTTAATTAAGTTTTGAATTGAGTTTAGTAAAATAGAAAAAGATGTGAGAAGTTAATAAAATGGTAAAGGGGATCTTCTTAAGCAAGGTCGGTTACTCAGAAGCTATATAAACATACACCATTGTGTATATACACGTGTGCATGTATATATGTATATATTGTATTGTTATTGTACTGTAAATATATATGTATATTTCAGTTGTATTTGTCTGATTGTTGTAGAAATGTAACACACATACTATTTGAAGTTCAAATAAAGTAGATATTTGCATATATATATATATATACAAACATATTCAAAGACATGCATAGAATACATGTATTTTTAAAACTAGTATAAAGAAAATCATTAGTGAAATAGTTTAATAAAAACCACAGGTCAACAACAGGTTGGGGAAAAAAAAAAGATCAGACATGGGAGCCAAGAAGTTAACATAATTAATCTAATTCTAAAGATGGTCTGTATCACCAAGTTTCAAAGGATGTATATGAAATATATAATTATTAAAAATGACACAGCTCTGCCAAGTATTTTGTTAAATTAAAAGGAAAACAGAAAACAAAACACAATGTGGGTTGGGAGTGAATGGATAATTCAAAGACAAAATTTAATTTTCCCAAGTTATATGATGTGGAAATTCAAAAAGTACTGTAAATGCAAATTATAGTAACAATGTTTATTTTTTCATGACCATGAAACTGGAAAAATTAAAGCAAACTATTTTGGGCAGAGATGTGTCAAAGACTGTCCCATGATTTTGTTAGTGGAAAATTGAATTGTTAATAACTTTCTGGAAACCAGGATGACTCAAAATTATAAAGTATGGAAACAGATACACTGCTAAGTGCTTCTGGTCCGCTGACTTCACTTAAGCAGCTTCGAAGTCTGCCCCTCCTAACGATAAGCAAAACGCTGAACAAATGCAAGTACCAGTTATTCCCACTGTGTTCGGAGATGTGACGTCAGTTCACACTTTTGCTGCCCTCCCCACTTGAGAGTCACACAGGTAGACACAGAGCCACAGCTTTATAGGGCAGACATTCTCCCGCAGAGACCTCCATGGGAACCAGTGCTAGGGCAGGAAAATGAACAGATGTGACAGATTGCTTAGAGCTCTGTGTCGACAGGCCAGAGATAGGAAAAAAAATATCCTGGCATATTCAGCCATAGGGCAACCTGGTTACAACCTGCCCAGCTTTAGGGATTGTCTTGACTGGGGCAATGAGGGGATGGAGACATGACAGACACCTGTACAGAAAATTTGGCATGGGGTGGGCCACGTGCTCTGGTGGAGCCTCACCAGCAGCCTGGCAACTCGGTATATTCATTTTATGCGTCTGAATCAAGGAAGGAAGTTTATTTGTACAGCTGAACAAGGAGGCAGGTTTAGCTCATCTTTTTAAGGGGCTCTCTGCAAACAACCTGGAGGATAGAGATATAGTCTACACTTTCTGCATATGCTGTCTACACCTGCACAAGGGAACATGGCCATTTCTCTGAGTTTGACCTGGGGTAGGATGAGCAATTCCCATGAATCTGAGGATTCGGGTCCTTGATATAGAGGTGATCATGTTAAATAACACACATTCACTCGGGATATGATCTGCTCCCCATAGAAACCTCACACTTTAGTAGAATTATTAGTTTCTGAAAACTCTACTATCTTCTCAAAATTAAGATTGGAGAATTTTTCTCTGCTTTCTGGACAGGAAAGGAGAAGAGAGCATTGTTTAAAAATGGCAGAACACTGTTCCTAACAAAATATCTCCCTTCTGAGAAACTGTTTTACTAGAGCTGGATACACTAGGAAAGGACCTACCTTATGCATTAGGGGAGTGAAGTCTCTATTTGTCCTCATTTTTTTTTTTTAAAAAAAGGGGAATAATAACTAGTTCTCACTGGCTACTCTATCTAACCCAAAGGAAAAAAACTGAGAAGCTAATTTTGACAGGCTACAATAGATAGAACCAAGACTCTACCTTCCAAATAATGAAAAGGACCTCCACTGTTTAAAGGAAAAACTACCACCAAAGAAAACTCTGTAGCACGAATCTTAACAGGTCTTATTAATGAAATCAAACCTGATGCCATGTATTGGGGTGAATGCTAGAAAATCAGAGACACAGAACAGACCCCAGCCACCTCACCTTGCCAATCCCTCAGCTGATCCTGTTTCCTCAGACTGGAAGCCTCTGAGTCCTCATCCAGAATGAATCTCAGCTGAACTGTTGCTCAAAAGCCTAAAAGCTTAACCAGCCTAGTTCCTGGTTTTCACGCCTTATATACCTTTCTGCTTTCTGCCATTTCTTCCTGGGATTAAAGGCTCTTGTTACCACACTTGGCTGTTTCCAGTGTGGCCTTGAACTCTAAGAGATTCAGGCGGATCTCTGCCTCTGGAATGCTAGGATTAAGGGCGTGTGTGCCACCATTTTCTGGCCTCTATATCTAGCAGCTGTTCTGTTCTCTGACCCCAGATAAGTTTATTAGGGTGCACAATATTTTGGGGAACACAATATCACCACAAAACTGTATCTCAGTATATATGGCATTATTTAAATTCTACACCCATGGCACATACAAATATTTAAAGAAAATGTAAACATACATTAATAAAACATATTTCTATACCAGCAATATGAAAACATAATGGTGCAGTAATAGCACCCATAGAGGAAATTTTAAAAAGTTAATCCTTTGTCTACGTTATTTGGTAAGTGAAAATGTTTTACCAAAATAGAGCCTGTCAATGACTTTGACAAGCAAAATTCAGTCTTTTATACTTCAGTCACATTTCCAATTTAAACTATTCCTCTTTTTCTGCTCAGTCAAGAGTGTGGTTCTATCAGTTGGGAATTTGCCATGGAGTTTATAGTGAGACATGATTTTCTCCCTACTCTGACTTTTCCCTCTTCTAGGATGGCTTTAGCTTTCCTGAAGATGGAATAGAAAGAAAACTCAAGAAATTGGAATCCTTTAAAGATCACCTCTGGAGGGATTTTAATACAGCCTTCAGCTTATGCCTGGATGCCATTCCTCACGGAAATCTCTTCCAGTTGGCTCTGATGCTCCATTATGTTTTCAACTGCATGCTCCATGGTATATGTATACGGTCTAGAGCAAGAATGTCTGACTCCTTCCAGATCGACCAGGGTATGTCCTTCTGACTCTGCTATCAGTGACTGGTAAGTATTTTGAATCCCTGGTATTAAGTTTCTCTACCAAAGCAATAAGCCAAATCAAGCAGAATTAATAAGACCTGGTTTAATCTGAACAAAGCATTCCCAGGTTATCTCCTGGGAGGGGAGCAGGAGAGAAATCATGTGGTAGCTCTATGGACTACAGCTTAAACACCCTGTAGGTTGTGGGCTTGAGCAGTTTTGGGGAAGAGCCTCCACTTGGCGGGCTTTCTGAGTTGGGGGAGTAGGGTTTGGAATGGGGGAGAATAAGGCTGGAGCAGATCTTCCAACTTAAACAGTGACCTCCCAGAGAAAACTATGCTTTTAAAGAAGCATGACTCTGGGGCCTTTGGGCTGGCTCAACAGTGAAAGGCTTGTGCTTTATCCCTAAGACCTATATGGTAGAAGAGAACTGACTCTTACAAGTGACCATGTAACCATCATTTGTGTGCCTTGGTATGTATTTCTTCTTGTCCTAATTTGGCTTCTATTGCTGTGATTAAATACAGAACAAAAGCAATTTGGAGAGGAATGGCTTTATTTCATCTCATTCTTCCAGATAACAGTTCACCAGTGAAGGAAGTTAGGGCAGGAATCAAGCAGGAACATAGAGGCAGGAACTAAAGCAGAGGCCATGAAAGAATGATGTTTATTGGACATCTGAATTTGTTTTCTTGTGCAACCCAGAACCACCTGTCCACAGACAAGCACAGCGGGCTGAGTCCCCCACATCAACCCTCAATCAAGAACACACCCCCATAGAATTGTCTATTGGACAATCTGATGGAGGCAATTTTCAACTGAGGTATATCTTACTAGACAGCTCTGGTTTGTATCTAGCTGACAAAAAGCTAACTAGAACCCCTGCCCACACTAAATAAATAAATGTAAAAATATATTTGAAGAGACTTGATGTCTTAGTTAGGGTTTCAATTGCCATGAAGAGACACTATAAACATGGAAACTCTTACAAAGGAAAACATTTAATTGGGGCTGACTTACAGTTTCAGAGGTTTAGTCTATCATCATCATGGCAGGAAGTATGGTGGCATGCAGACAGACATGGTGATGGAGAGGAGCTGAGAGTTCTACATCTATCTGGATCTGCAGGTAGCAGGAAGAGAGAGACACTAGGCTTGGCTTGAGCATCTTGAAAACTCAAAACCTATCCCCAGTGACACACTTTCTCCAACAAAGCCACACATACTCCAATAAGACCACATCTCCTAAAGCCACTCTCTAAGCATTCAAATATATGAGCCTATATGGGCCAATCTTATTCAAACCACCACAACTGACTACGTACTTAAGTACCGGCTACTGTATTAAAGTCAGCTGATTGCTGGTCTTACATCTGTAAAGCCCATTCTCAGTATCACCCAAAGTAGCGTTTTACAGAATGACAGGAGAATTTCATACACAATGACGATTTCATTCATTAGAAACCAGGAATGGCAGAGAAGTAGATCTCAGAATTCATCCTGGTAGAACTGTCAAGCATTTTTACAATACATTTAACAGTTTTAATGAAATGAATTCATTTGTAATGACTCAAACTATCTAAACTCTCACTTATGACTTATATACACAGTTCCTTATCTCTAAAAATTTTGATGTATGGTTAAGTATTTTTCCATAAAGAAATCTGCAAGCCTAGGTCACTTCAGTGATAAAGTCTTTCAGTAATTAAAGAAAAATGCACTCTATATAAACTTTTCCAAATAACTTTAAAGAAGGGTATCTGTCTCATTCTTCTATGTGGGAAGCAATACTTTGTTACTCAAACCAGACAATTTTACTCTAAGTTATTAAAACTATTGACCCATTTGACTTATGAGTATTGATGCAAATATTTGCCAAAAGTTTTATTAAATTAAATTTGACACCCTAATACCAAGTCATCATGGCAAAGTGGAGTCTATCGCAGCAATGCAAGACCTCTAATGTTTGAAAATCAGTCAATGTGATCCCTGATTCTGACAAAACTTAAAAAAAAATGTAACCACACTACAAGGGAAGACCATATATCCAAAAATATTGGGGCAGCACAAACCAGTCATGAAGGATTTAAAAAGAAAACAACAAGGACACAAAGCTGGATGAGTAAGGAAAGTGGGGGTGGGTCTGAGAAGAGTTGGAGAAGGGAATGGTGTGGTGATATTGTGTTTCCCAAAATATTGTGCATCCTAATAAACTTATCTGGGGTCAGAGAACAGAACAGTCACTAGGTATAGAGGCCAGAAAATAGTGGCACTCACACCTTTAATCCTAGCATTCCAGAGGCAGAGATCTGTCTGGATCTCTGTGAGTTCAAAGCCACACTGGAAACAGCCAGGCGTGGTGACTCAGGCCTTTAATTCCAGGAAGTGATGGCAGGAAGCAGAAAGGTATATAAGGCATGAGGACCAGGAACTAGAGCTGGTTAAGCTTTTAGGCTTAACTGAGCAGCAGTTCAGCTGAGACCCATTCAGATGAGGATACAGAGGCTTACAGTCTGATGAAACAGGATCAGCTGAGGAACTGGCAAGGTGAGGTGGCTGTGGATTGTTCTGTCTCTCTGATCTTCCAGCATTCACCCCAATACCTGGCCCCAGGTTTGTTTTATTAATAAGACCTGTTAGATACTTGCTACAGAATGGATATGATTAAAACAAGTGTATGAAACCCTCAAACAATTGATAAAATAAAACTACAAGAATAATGTAATCATGTGATAATCTCAGAGAAAGCATTTGACAGAATCTAACCCTTAGTCCTTTTCTTTTTAAAAAGAAGGAAACAAAAACAAAATACTTCAACAATCTACGACTAGAAAGGAAATTTCTTCATCTGCACATGCTAACTATGAAAAATTTTTGATTCACAATAATGATGGACATGCATCCAATATACAATTCACAATAAAACTCAGTCTTGAGTTGATCTGGAAACAGTACCCTACTTGTTTGCTTTCATAGTGCTGAAATGTATATGAGGAATGCTGGGGCATGGAGAGACCATGGTGGTCTTACACAGCACTGGACCATGCATGCTACAATACTGACCTACAGGGACAATGTACCCACTAGGACAACTGTGGCAAGATTGTAATTGAAATAGAAACTGTTTTCTGTTGGATTTGAGGTCTTCTCAGGAGTTAATTAATGTCTGGTGCTGGAAACCTGGAAAAAAAACACATGCCTTGGTAGGTCATAGGCTGTAGGGAGAAAAACTACTATAATTGTTCTGCTAAATGGTCATGTTGTCATTTGTTATACCCACCTATTTGTGCTACCATCAGTTTCTTGGCAAAGAATCATATACAAGGGAGGGCTATACAATGGCTTTATAATATAAAACTCAAAACTATAAATAAATAAATAACTTGCTGAACAGGTTCAATATCGGAATGGAACTGGAAGAGAGAAGAAACTGAATTAGAAGATAAAGTAACAATATTGTATAATTTAAACTAGAGAGAAAAATGAGAAAACAAAACAATTCAAAATAGTGTCAGCAACCAAAGAATATATAGTAAAAGATCTGAAGAAGGTGTCACCATGTCTTAAATGATAGGAGCAGGAGAACAGAGCTGGAAAAGCACATGAAAAAAAACTGGATGATGATTCCTACGTTTGTGAAAACTAAACTAACAAAAACCAACCCAAAAAAGCCTTTAAGGTTTAAGAAGCCCAGCAAAATTTAGACTAACAAGTTATTGTCAGGATTCTAAGAGAATTTTAAGACAAAGAAACTACTATGGGAAACATCAGATAATGACGCACTCCTTATTTGCATGAGGGAAAATTTCTTCTCAGAGTACATGGAGATAGAGCTGGGGATGTAGTTTAGTTGGCATGTGCCTAGTGTGCTTAACAAAACGAGAGGAGGCAAGATAAAACAGAACTAAACACACAGAAATCAAAAGGGAAGCTCAGAACTTTAAGAGCTTGAAGAAAACAACTGTCAATCACAGTTTCTTTTCCTTATCTTTTGTGATTCCACAGATCAAATCCAGGACCTCAATCATGTTTGTTAGAGTTCTGTTCCTGGCCTCATTCACAGGCCTTGGAATTCCTTATCTAGAGAGAATATGCTGTCATAATGAATATCACTAAGACCCTCTAAGAAGAAACAAACTGCCAGAAAACTGTACAAAGGAAATGCAAGACAGAATTTTAAACCATTGACATGGCCAAAGGGGGGAATAACCATAAGGTGGAAATCTACAACATATGTACTTATCTTTTTGCATTTCCTATTATTTTATGGTTGAAGCAAAGAGAATAAACTTATAGCACTGATGCCATTCTGAATGTGCTTCCAGAAACATTTAATATCTTTTTAAACAGAGGAAACTAAAGTTATATGATATTTACATATGTTGATTCATAGGAATTCAGTAATTTATAGGAATGCAGGAAAAGAAAAGTAGAAATACAAAAAATGTGAGAGCAAATAGAAAACAAAAATTGTAATGGTTTAAGTCTTCATAGGTCAATAATTACATAGTATAAAATACATAATTATACTGACAAAAAGCTTTGGGTAAAATGAACTGGAAAAAATGAAACATCTATACTCTATTATGACAGTCAATTTAAATATAATTATGTGGGTGAGTTATAAGTTAAAAGATGGGTTGAGAATGTATCTTTGTAGTAGAACATCTGTCAACATAAGGAAGGTTCAATCCCCCATTCTGTAAAAAGTGGAAATATATTTTTTAAAGGACTAGGTCGTGACTGGAGAGATGGTCAAATGTTAAGAATGTAGAGGACTGCTGGGTGTCACATGCCTTTAATTCCAGCACAGGGAGGTAGAGCCAGGTGGATCTCTGTGAGTTCGAGGCTAGCAAGGTGGATCTCTGTGAGTTCGAGGCTAGAGCAAGATCCAAACCAAAACTACACAGAGAAACTCTGTCTCAAAAATGAAAAAAAAAAAAAAAGAATGTAGAGGACCTTAGTTGGTTCCTATTTTTCACATGTGGTGGCTCTTACTCAATAACCATCTATAAGTCCAGCTCCATGGAACTGAATGCCTTCTCCGGCCTCCATGAGTAACATGTACACATATCCACCCATATATACACACATAATTAAAAATAAAACCCTTGTAAAGGAATACTTTTAAATTTTATTTTACAAAGCTACTATTACCCTGCCACCGAAACCACATACTAGTGAAAGTCAAACATTCTTGACAAAATATTAACAAATGGAATCCAACAATATATAAATCTAAACATCTGGCATGACTGTGTGTGTATTTATGCCAGGAATAAAAAATGAATCAGTCAATGTAACTAGAACACACTTTCTCTATGGGTGCAGGAAGAGTGATTGGGAAGTTATTGACTATTCAGAATAGAAAACAATTCAGCAGACCAGAAAAGTTGACACCCTTCCTCAATCAAGCAACTCCTCAAAAGTTCTACAGCTCACATAATACTTCATTGTGAAAGGAACTACCCTGTCTCTGATGATGTGGAGCCAAAGTCAGATATCTGCTCTGGTCATTTTTCTTTCCCATGGGACTGAAAGCCCTCACCTGTGCAATAGAAAGAGAAAAGGGACTAAAGGTCTACCCTGAAAGGGAGAGATTAAACTGTTTTTATTCACAGAGGACAGTGTTGTCTCTGTAGAAACTCTCAAGGAATACACACACACACACACACACACACACACACACACACACACACACACA
>CABHPR010139531.1:21076-66273 GCA_902168415.1 Peromyscus melanophrys
ACACACACACACACACACACACACACACACACACACACACACACACACTCAGAGAGCGGCATAAAAGAAGGGCAAATATTTAACAGATATATCATCAAAAATCTGCAGAAAACATAAAGACACATGAAAGAAGTTCAAGACTCTTATCTTTTGGAAACACAAATTATAACACAAGTGGACTCTATTATATATTCCATAGTAATACTTGAAATAAAAAAGATTACCATGGAAAGTGGTTTTGACATTGTGAAACACAACCACCACTTCCACTACTGGTGTGACTGGAAATGGACACACCCACTTTAAATAGTATTTCCTGGTGTCATAAAACATAGGAAAAGCAAGCTAGTCTTGACCTAGAAGTTTCATCCCTACTGGCTAGCTTTTGTAGTGCTGGAAGGTGCTATCCATGTAACTGGGGGAGAGAAGTAATTGACAGTCTCGCTCAACTAATGAACCTTGCAAGTTACAATAATGCTTAGCCAGTCAAGATAAACCCACTGGTACAATAGTGGTAGAAAAGTTATGACAGTAACCAACCACTTCCTGGTTAGATTTAAGTCCTGCTGTCCGAGACAGAATTCATGCCTGGTGCCATTAATTGGGTCAGGAACTGTTGGTGGGTGGTTCATAGGCCCTAGGTGAGAACCAACTACTCTTGTTCTACTAAATGGACATAGTGATAAACTGCCCCCTAAATATTTGTCTTTATACTCGTTGGTTCACTAATCTATAACCCTCATCAGAGAAGCTTCTTTTAGCAATAGATAGTGATTAATACAGAGACCCACAACTAGTCTATTAAGAAACTGTGGAGTGTTTAGCCCTACAAGAAGTATCTGTATTACATCTCTATCTGCAATGCTCAGGGATCATTGTAAAAATGAAGTTATAAGAAGCCAAAATCACATCATGGATGGGAGAGGGCCTCGTGAAGTCCCACACCAGTTGAGGAACTGTTCACGATTGCTTCTTGAGGTGAAAGTCAGTTTTCCTTAGAAATGAAGCCCCTGATAGGCTACCCATTCACTAGATGGCCTTACATCCATATACACACAGGCAGCACTGAGTAGATTCAGTGGGTTTAAAAGAGAGAGATGAAATTGGAAGATGTCTTAGTCACTGTTCTGTTGCTGTGAAGAGACACCACCACCAAGGCAATTCTTATAAAGGAGAGGTTTTAACTGGGGCTTGCTTACAGTTCCAGAGGCTGAGACCATTGTCATCACGGTGGGGAGCATGGACTCACAGGTGGCTCTGTAGCAGTAACTGAGAGCTACATCTTCATCCACTGGCCAAGAGGTACACCGGGTCTGATGTGGACGTTTTGAAATTTCAAAGGCCACTCCAATGACAAGCTTCCTCCAACAAGGCCACCTGTCTTAATCCTTCTAAGTCTTTCAAATAGTGTTATCCCCTGGTAACTAGGCATTCAAATATAGGAGCCTATTGGGGTCATTTCTATACAAACTACCACAGGAATTAAGGTGATGGTGAGAAATAGGGAAATAATTAAAGGAGACGTAATGAGTATAGATTTGATCAAAACAGATTGTATGAATGTATGAATTCTCAAACAACAGAAGAAGAATCTGGCGTTAAAAATAATGTAAATGAAAACAAAAGCCCTCCAAAAGAAATGTGTGTATAATAAGACCCATAACATATACATTTTGTGTTTGTTTATGTGTATTAATGTATCATTCCAAAATATTTTTATGTTATGAATCATCCACTCCTTTATAGGAGTTTACCCGAGAGGAATAAAAATATATACCATTATGAAGGATTATGAATGACTGTACTTTATGAAGAAATATAAACCATAACTTTTCATATAATAGATAAAACCTGAAAATCATCCAATTGTGCATCAATAGATAAATGCATAAAATGATTATATATAGACATGCAAATTTTGTGGCTACTGTTCAGAAATGAAGAAGGAACTACTGGTACATACTTAACAATGAGTAGATAAAACAACAATAACAACAAAAACACTTGGGCAGAGCAAAAGAGCGTGCAAAGCAGAGTAGATGGTATATGACTCCATTTATTTAAAACAAAACAAAACAAAACAAAAACCTCCAGTGTTTTAAACTGGTCTATAATGACATAAAGCAGATCACTGGTAAGGACACATGAGATGAAAGATGATGTCTATCTTGATGGTAGCCATAGTTTAATTTCCGCTGTATATGTTAAAACTCACCAATAACACACTTTAAAAATGGCCAGTCTGGATATCAATATGTAGAAGAATGATACTAGATCCTTATCTCTCACCCTGCACAAAACTCAACTCCAGATGCATCAAGGACCTCAACATGAGATGAGACGTTTTGAAACTGCTGAAGGAAACTGTAGGTAGACATTTCAACATACAGGCAGAGGCCAAGACTTTCTGAGTAGGGCTCTCATACTACAGGGAGTATGGCCAACAATTGATGAATGGATTCTCGTGAATGTCAAAAGCTTATGTACAACAAAGAAAACCGTCATTCTGGTGAAGAAGAAGCCCGCAGAATGGAAGGAAAGCTTGCAAGCAAAAAGAGCTAAAAAAACTAAACTTCAAGAAAAACAAACGAACAAAAACAAAACAACTGATTAAAAAGTGAACCATGGATTCTGAGCGGAGATTCTCAAAAGAATATATGCAAGTGGCTAATGAACATTGAGTGCTCATCATTATTAGCCACTAGGGAAGTGGAAATGAAAATTACATTGGGGGCTGGCAAGATGGATCCATGGGTAAATGTGTTGCTGTCAATCTGAACATGCTGAGTTTGATCCCTAGTACCCACAAGGTAGAAGGAGAGAGCTGACTCCCTTAAGTTGTCCTCTGGTCTCCACACACAGTGTTGTGGCATGTATCATATGTGCTCACAAACACAAAACAGATAAATAGTAACAGTAAATGTCATGAATTTTTCTAGCTGCTTTGAAATTTCTTCTTACCAATGCTGTACATGTATTTGAGCATATTTGTCCC
Source organism: Peromyscus melanophrys (assembly GCA_902168415.1). Classification (NCBI taxonomy): domain Eukaryota; kingdom Metazoa; phylum Chordata; class Mammalia; order Rodentia; family Cricetidae; genus Peromyscus; species Peromyscus melanophrys. Next base: position 24,072 of record CABHPR010139531.1, read on the forward strand.
CCATCTTACCCCCAAACTCCTCCAAGATATACCCCATGACCTCACTACCCCTCCCAACATTATGTCCTTAAAAATTATGCTATCCATATACTCTTGGGTCTGGGTTTTATCTATCTATCTATCTATCTATCTATCTATCTATCTATCTATCTATCATCTATCTATCTATCCATCCATTTATCTATTTATTTATTTATCTACCTACCTACCTACCTATCCATCCATCCGTCCGTCCGTCCCGTCCGTCCGTCCGTCCGTCCGTCCATCCATCCATCCATCCGTCTATCCATCCATCCGTCTATCCATCCGTCCATCCATCCATCCATCCATCCATCCATCCATCCATCCGTCCGTCCATCCATCCGTCCGTCCGTCCGTCCGTCCGTCCGTCCGTCCGTCCGTCTTTATTTATTTATTTATTATTTATTTATTTATTTATTTATTTATTTATTTATTTATTTATTTATTTATTTATTGTGTGTGTGTGTGCCATGTATGCTATGCTATAATGGTGTGGAGGGGGTAGGTGTGTGTGTGTGTGTGTGTGTGTGTGTGTGTGTGTGTGTAGTAGGTAGGTAGGTAGGTAGGTAGGTAGAGGACAATCCATGGGAGTCTGTTCTCTTCCTCCATGATGTGGGGCTTGGGGATTGAAGTCAGGCTATCAGATTTCAGGCACAAATGTCTTTACCTGCTCAGTGATTGCACTTGCCCCAGTTTTGTTCTATTTTGTACATATTTCTTTTGTTTTTCATTCTCTGCTGTTCTACCTTCTTTTGTTTTTAAATGCAAACATCCTGGAGTGCAACTTTACATTCCTTTTCTTTTCATTTTTCTGCTATATTTCACTTGTTACTTTCACTTTGGTCCCCAAGGTAAAAATTAACACATTGAGTTATAAAAATATAGTTCAAATCAACAGAAACATTTTATCAACATCAATAATACCATTTTAAAAAATCATTGTTCTGTTTTTTTTTTCATTGACTTACTTTGTGTCCTGATTTCAAACGGTTAAATATTTATACATGGCTGTGCTTTAAGGCATGTTTATAAATATGAGAGCTATATATTTAGCTCATTATGGTATTTATTGATTAGAAGATTTGGGGGGTGTTTGCAACTTGCAGTTCTTCATATATTCTAGATATTAATCACCTGTATAATGTATAGTTAGCAAAGATTCTTTCCCATTCTGCAAACTGTCCCTGCACTGCACTGGTTTTCTTTGTTGTACAGAATCATTTTAATTTCTTGTGATGCCATGAGTCAGCTCTGGAGGTAATCCCCTTTGCAGTTGGAGTCCTCTTGGGAAAGACACTGATTATGCCTGTCTTGGAAGATTTTTGTCTCTATTTTCTTTTAGCAACATCCACATCTCAGGTCTCTGATCCAGTTTGAGTAGGGTTTTTGTGTGTGTGTGTGCACAGTGAAAGATGGGTGTAATCTTCTGTGTGTGGGAATGCAGTATAACTGGCATAATTTGTTGAAGAGGCTGTCTTTTTTTCCAACATATGATTTTGACACTTTTGTCAAAAATTGGGTGACTGTAATTGTGTGTGTTTTAGTATGTTGGTCCATATGTCTATGTTTGTACTGCTATTGTGCAACTTTTGTTACTTTGGGTCTACAAAGATTTTGAGATCATGCCTTGTGATATTTCCCACCATTTTTTTTCTAAACAGGATTGCATGACTGCTTTTGTGATTTGGGATATTAAAGTGTAAACTTTATGCTTACTTTTAGAGTTCTCTGAGGAGTGTTGTTGGGATTTTGATGGGGATACTGTTGAATCTGCGGATCTCTTTTGGTGATATAATCATTTTCACAATGTTGATTCTGTCAGTTGCTGAGCATGGGAGGGCTTCCCATCTTCCTTTGTGTTCTTCAGTTTCTTTAGTGTCTTCTATTTTTCATTGTAGAGATCTTTTACTTCCTTGGCTAAGTATTCCTAGTTAATTTTTATGGCTCTGTGAATGATACATTTTCCTAAATTTTTATTGGTAAGTAAATTATATTTATGTAGAAAACATACTTATTTCTTGTATGTTGATTTTGTATTTTGTTACTTCTTTGAAGGTGTTTATCAAATGCAATAGCTTTATAATGAGTTCATTAAGATATTTTATGTATAGGGCCATGTTTTATCTATATAGGCATAAGTTGAACTCTTCATTTCTTATTTATGTTCCCTCTTTGCTTAATTAATTAAATGACTGATTAGTTAATTTTTTTTTTGTGTGTGTGTGTGTGTGTGTGTGTGTGAGAGAGGGAGAGAGAGAGAGAGAGAGAGAGAGAGAGAGAGAGAGAGAGAGAGAGAGAGAGAGAGAGAGAGAGAGGTGTGCATGGGGTGCGAGCATGTGTGCATGTGGTATGTGTGGTGTTTGTGTGTGTGCATGTATGGTGTGAGGTGTGGTTGTGTGTGTGTGTGTGTGTGTGTGTGTGTGTGTGTACTTGCTGGTGTGTTTCAGTGCAGGCATCCACATTCCAAAGTACGTATACGGTTGTCAGAGGAAACCCTTCAGGTATTGGTTCTCATCATGGCCCACTGTTTGAGACAGGATCTCTTCACAATGTATGCACCAGGCTGCCTGGCTTGGAGCTCCTGGGGATTCTCCTGTATCTGTCTCTCACCAAAGGAATAGATAGATTAGATGTTCTGTTACCTACCACTTCCAGCTTTTATGTGAATTCTAGGCCTCTAAACTCTAAGTTCCAGGCTTGTGTGGCAAGTACATTCACACACTGAACCACCTGCCTTGCCCCTTCTTTTTACATCAGTTTTAATTTCTTTTTCTCTTGTGGTGTTGCTCTAGCTAATACTTGGAGAACTCTATTGAGCAAGAACTGAGGAAATACATTCCCTTGTTTCTTTCATGATTTGAGATGAGATGTTTTCATTTTTCCCATTTAGTATGATGTTTGTTCTAGTATAATGACATTAAACATTTATTGTGTTGTGGTTTGTTCCTTCTGCTCCTGGTTTCTTGTGGGTTTTTATTGTGAGGAAATGTTGCAGATTAAAACAGGATTTTTCTGAGTCAATTGAGATGATCAGATGCCTCCCATCCTTACTACTGTTTACTGATATATTTATGTTGAGCCACTCATGCATGCTTCCAATGAAACAGACTTGGTCATTTGTATGACTTTCTTATTGGATTCTTGGATTCATTTTTCAGGAATTTCACTGAGAACTCAGTTTTGTGTTCATCATGGAACTGGTTTCTAGTTTTCCTTCTTTGTAATACCTTCATCTAGTCGTGGTATCCAGGCAATGGTGGTTTTGTGGAGTGTTGTGATGGTCCCCCACTTTCTGCTTTATGGACCAGTTTCAGATGCATTTGTTTCCTCTTTAAAATGCTGGTAGAATTTGGCATGGCTCTGTCCAGTCCTGGCATCTTCTTTGTTAGGAGATGCTTATGTTTCAATGCCATAGCTTGTTATAACCAAATTTAAGCCATTTTTAATCCTCTTGAATTAACCTTTGAAGGTCATGCATCTAGAACTTAATTCGTTTTTCCTAGATTTCCAGTGTTTTTTAAAATATAAGTTTTCAAGTTACTACTGAATAATTCTCTGTATTTCACTAGAATTTGATATAACATCTTTTTTTTAAACCTCCACTTTTATTAACTTGAGTTTTCTGTCTCATTTTGTTATTTTGGTTAGGTGTTTGTCAATATTGTTTATCTTTTCAAAGAACAGCTCCTTTGGTTAATTTTACAGATTATTTCATTAAGTTCTGCATGCTTGTTATGATTTTTTTTTTCTGTCTAGTGCTTTTGAGTTTGGGATCCTCTTATTTTTTCCAAGATCTCAAGATACACGATTAGATTATTTGAGAGTTCTCTGTTCTTTTTGTTTGTTTGTTTGTTTGTTTGTGCTCTATTTTTTTGTTTTTTCTTTGTTTCTTTTTTCTGCAAGCACTCATAGATTTTCTAGTTTTCAATTTGAGTTTTAGAATTTTCCTCACTGTGTCCCAAAGGTTCAGGTAAGTGAGTTTTCATTTTTGTTTGATGATTGAAATATCTAACTTTCCATCCCAATTTGTTGTGTTTATATGTGTGCAGGTAAGTATACACATATGTGTGTGTGTGCGTGTGTATTATGTGTATGTATTTATACATATGTGTATGTCTATGTTTGTGTGTATATGTGTGTATTTATGGAGGTGCTGAGACCTCACTTCCTGCTTTTTTATGACCTCACAATTGAGATTTGAGGAGCTTCTTGAGTCTTTTGTGTGCATACCTACATGCTTATGAATGGGCACATCCCTATTTTTGTATATCATTCTAGCTCTTCATAGGCATGACAATGATGTTCAAAGCCCCTATCAGTATCTTACCCTCTATATCTTCTTTGTGAATTTGGTTAGTCTGTTCTTATCGCCTCAAACTTTCATGGCTTTAAACAATGTCTCTGATTATTTTTAAAAACTCATTCCAAGGGAAAAATCCATTTATAATAAGTGCACTCTTGCGGACTTTCTGTGAGTGCTAGAAACAGCCCAGTGTGAGCTAATGTGCAAGCAAGGCCACAGGTGAGGGAGGGCCGGCTGTATTTTACAAAAGCCTCACTAATGCCCAATCTCTGAGGTGGCTGCACATCAGGTGGATAGCTTTTAGTATTATTTTCATCCCTTTGTGTAGTTTGTGGCTACCCTACTATGACTTGTAGTCACTTACTCCCTACAGCATCAAGCCAGAGTTCCTCACTTCAGAATTGCCTGTGAGCACCTTTTCTCTGAGGTATTTGTCCTTGTAGAAGGACATCTGTGAGGGGACCATAGGGCTGGTCTTCCCTCTCCTTGGTGAGGCCTTCGGGGAAACTTTATTTGATGATTCTGAGAACCTGAAAGGGTTGTGCTAGCAGCTGGTGGGGGAGTGGATGACAGTGTGGGTTAGCCTTGGCCTCTCATCTCTGCACCCAGCTTCAAATGCAGTCAAGATAACTAAAGAAGTATTTTCACCAGCACCTAGCATGCTTCTCCTCCGAGCACACCCATCTCAGGCAACTTATCTTTGCAGGTTTGTGTGGCCTTCCTTTCCTTTGCAAACCTGGTTTACTGACCAATCCAAGAAAAGCTATTGATTTTTAAAGTTTTCCAGCTATTTTTTTAATGTAAGGATAGCAATAATGAATTGTATTTTTTAAAAATAATATATTCGAGATTAAACAGGAAGTTCCTCTTTTATTTTAATATCTTGGGATTTATCGTGTTAACAGTTATGATAAGACTCTGAGCAAATATCATTTGGCTTGACTTGTATTTTCTGAGAACTAATACTTCCTGGCTTCTAGAATGTTCTTACTTGATGAACTGCCTCTTCCAGCTTCTTGCCCATTTTCTACTCTCTTTCATTTTTTTTTCTCTCTGTATTTTAGCCGTTCTTTATATGCATTCTGGATATGAGCCCTCTGCTATTACATATACTGCAACATCTCTTTTCACTTTGTGGTTTCCATTTTTACTCTACTTATGGTGTCTTTGATGAAAATAGAAATTTAATTTTAATGTACTACAACTTATAAATCAACTCATGTATGGCTATTGCTTTTCATATCTTGTTGAAGAAAAATTTTCTACCTCAAACTTTTATAGAAGATTTCCTATATTTGTGCTGGGCTCTACAGGTCTGTATGACAAGGAGCCTTTTCATCGGGGGTTCTTTCGTTGTTGACCCTCCTTTTTTTGAGACAGGGTAGTGCTATGCTGGGTAGGCTGGTTCCAAGTTCCTGGACAAGTGTTTCTTCTGTCTCACTTCCCGATAGCTGATGACATCAGTTTGTGCCACTGCACCTGTGACACTCTTCCTATCCAATTGTTTAACGATTGCCACCACGTTCTAAAAGTGCTCTTAGAATTGTAAAAAGTGAAATGCAGTGTTTTTAATGTTTGTTTCATTTACATAATTTCCAAGTGTCCACTCTGGTGGGTGAGAAATCAATTTAAATCACGTCAGCTAAACCCAGAAGATTCAGTAGTAGGATAAAATTCTCACATAGCATATATTGAATATAACAATGTAATAAAAAATACTTTCAAGTGACTTTTGTAGTAACAGGGGAGCATGCACTTCTAAAACAAGGACCCAGAAGACAGTTCAAAATTGGCACTCGGGTTTTTGCATGTTTATTAATGATTATTTCCTAATAATCTCTTGTGTTTTTTATAGAGTTGGCAACACACATATGTTGCTATACATACATATATATGTATATATATACATATATATATACACTAACACTATAAATGTTTCATATTTGTGCAGTTTCTTCCTAAATGCAACCAGTTGGTTGATAGCTCAGTCTATGGTTCTTTCTTCAACATCAGGCAAGTAAATGTTCAAGGTGTTCCTTTTCTAGGGGTTCCAGTGTAAGGGCATTTCAAGGCTCAGTTTGCTTTATGATACTTAATTGACCTTTGGCCAATATCAGTCTCACCCTCACTTAAGGTGTGACGAAATGCACTCTGCCATTTTGTAAGACTGGCAGCCTTGGATTGCAAAGGCTGCAGCCAATCTGTAGTGATCACTATTTCATTTGTGAGTCACAATAGTTCTCAAATCATTTCATTCAGAGAAAGCACCAGATAACTATTCACAGCCTTGCTGACTGACTGATGGACTGAATGAATGATGTGTGGAAGAAAGCATCGATCATTTTAATGAAAAAATAACTTTACATAAACTACTTACTTTTTAAAATATTTATTTTGATTTGTGTGTGTGTGTGCGCGCGCGCGTGCGCGCGCACCAATGTAAGTATATTGCTCGTATATGTGCTGGTGCCCTCAGAGGCCAAGAGAGGACATCAGATCCCCTGGAACTGGAGTGACAGATGTTCCTGAGCCACCTGATGTGTGTGCTAGAAACCAAACTCTTGTCATCTGCAGAACAGCAAACACTCTTAACAGTTCAACTTAACAGCCCCAACTTTTCTTATATTTTAATTGCTACCTTCAAATGACGACATGCGTAAATTTTACGTTATAATCATTTGCTCTAACTTGAGACTTTAAAATTCAATAAAGCACATCCATATTTTCCATTGGCCAAGTGTTAAAAAAATAGAATTCCTAATGGACTTTTGCAGGTTAGAAGTTTTAGACTCAGACATGGTGAAAAAGAAACAACTTCAGCATTTGTTAGTAAGGATAAAAATGGAGGATATAGTATCAACATGAGGATATTTTTTTCTCCCCTGAAAAGGAACAGATAGGCTGGCATATGCTTTTCTAAGTGTGGATCTGCTTGGTGCTGAGCAGAGCTAGCACAACAGTGCAATTAGATGACTTAGCTTCAGAAATGCTCCCTACCCACACTTCGCCAAGTCAGGTGGCACAGAATTGAATACTGTGGAAAATATAATCATGGCATTGGATTGGCTTGGGATGACTTTTACTAGCCTGCAGGTCAACCTTTTATTTCCCTGTGTGTGTGTGCATGTGTGTAGTATGTGTACACACATAGGCATTTGCATGTGTGGACCTGGGTGGCCATGCTTGTGTTTGAACATGTGTGAAGGCCTAAGGTCATGTCAACAGCAGGTATCATTCTAGATAGCTCTCTACTTTACTTACTGAGGCAGGGTATCTTTTTGAAATTGGAGCTTTCTGTTTCAGCTAGGAGATTTGAACTCCAGTCTTTATGCTTATATGGTGAGACATTTTGGCCCGTTAGCATATCTTTTATAATTTTTTTAACCTTTATTTTTATTTTCTGTGTATGGATGTCTTTGTGTGTATGCCTATGCACCACATGTGTGCAGTGCCTGCAGCAGCCAAAAGAGGGCATCTGGACCACCAAAACTGGAATTACAGAAGGTTGTGAGCCACCATGCAGGTACTGAGAACAGGACTCAGGGTCTCTGGAAGAGCAGCCAGTGCTCTTAAACACTGAGCCATTTCTCCAGCTCCACTCTAGCCTATTTTGATAGTTGAGTCTAGCCTTTTCGCTAAACAGTCACAGCTGAGTGTACTTCTGCTCTTGACACAAGCAGACCCAGAAATCAGAGGGCTCTGTCTTAGCACCTCCCCAGATGCAACAGTTGGTTTAACAAATGGTTTATTTCTCCTGGGAAGAGTTATGCTAAGATGTGGGCTCCAGTCTGTTTTGTATCCCCAGTGGATCCAGGGTTATCATAAGTAATCTTCATGCATGAGAAGCTGATATCTATAGACAAACTTATGAAAGCTGCCACATGCTTAGGACTCCTTGGTCCCATCATTAGATTTCACAGATTTGGGTACAATTAGCAAGTTCCCTACTTCATGGTACTGTCCTAATTACTTCTCTTTTCTCTCATCTATCAGCTCTTCTGCCTGGAGGTCAAATGTTGAGATTACTAATCAAGGCCACTGGCACCATTACCATGCTGTGGTGCCATGTTTCCCCTGTCAAGGAGCATCTATCACTCCTCTCTGTGTCAGAAAGTAAATTAAATCAGACCCACACAAATCTCTATTTTTGCCCTGATTAAAGGCCCACATTTTCCCTAGGCGTTGCCAGATGCAATCCTCACTTGAAAGAGACTCAATGTTCTCAAAACATCATTTGGAAAGAGTGTGCCTGTCTCCTTCGGTCATGATTCTTCAGAGTCACTTGCTTTTTATGGACTATAGGCTGATGACCTAGACCTCCTTTGGGGTGTTAATTAAGAAGTGTCCAAAATTAATCAGCAGACTCACTAGGGCGAAGTGGAGCTGTCTGAAGGCCTTGGAATATAGCACGCCCCTGGTGCAGGGAAACCAGCCCTCGGCTATTGACAGGAAGCAAAGAAGTGTACAGACGTCAATGTGACATAAAAATTTATATATATGCAAATATACACTCATTTTTGTTGTCAGCTTGTCAACTTTAATTACAAAGGTTGATTTGCTATTTGGCAGATCTCAACATGGTAGACGTTGGCCATTTGAAAAGCATCCTATGGTCAGTGTCCTAGAACAATGGAACGGGAAGACACAGCCTACGAGGCAGCGTGCTTACAATCCACACTGAGCAGAAATGGCCTTTGCCATGGCTCGGCTGCAAGTGTTCAGCTATTTCACCAAGGATGAGAAAGATATCTTATCTGCAATACAATATTGACAACTGATGAAAATCATTGATTTAGAAGGAACATTTCCCATCATTATTTTGCCGTATTCATTTTTGTGTTTTAGGGTTTTTTTTTTAATTTAGTAGCTTTCTATTTTATATAAGAAGGTTGGAATTTTAAAGTAAAAGCTATCAGTTTTAGCAAAATCTGAGGGTTTTAAATGTGAAGTAAATGAGTAATCTCAAATGTTTAACAAGTATTATTTCACTGGTAATAACAGAATCCACTGTTGTTTTTTATTGTGTTGCGTTGGTTAATAAAAATTTAATTTTCTCAAATGTCTGCTGTTAACCTCCACTTTTACAGTAATCTTTGCTTTAAAACTAAACCAATACAGTTCAATTGCCCCATAATTCAGATTTTCATCATCATTTCCAACATTTGGAATAAGGGCACATGCTTTTATCCTTCAGCAATCTAAGACAGATTACTGACGGCTAGACACAGGGTTTATAGTCTCTGAATTTGGAAGTACTGTCAGAGCCCCAGTAGGCTGGAAATGAATAAGCCATTTATTAAGACCATTCATAAATGCTTGGATCCAGTGTTATCTGATTCTGACATCTGAACTTAATCTTCCATTAATGCAACATTCAAAACAAGAATGACAAACCTTGTGAGTCTGTGAGGTTTTTGTTTTCTACAAAAAAGGGGGATTTTATTCTAAAACAACTAACAGGCACGTGAAAAGGGGAAAAAACAAAATAAAGAAGGAAGAGAAGGAGGGAGATGGGAAGAGAGCGAGGAAGATAGGGAGGAGATAGTGAGAGACAGGAGGATGGGGGAGGGAAAAAGGGAGAGAGGGTGAGAGGGAGAGAGGGAGATGGAAAGGGAGGGAGAGAGGGAGAGAGGGAGATGGAAAGGGAGGGAGACAGGGAGGAAAGAAGGGAGGAATGAAGGAAGACAGGAACAGAGGGAGGAAGAGAGAGAGGGAGGGAAGAGGAAAGGAGAAAGGGATGAAGGATAGAGGGAGAGAGGGAAAGGGGAGGAATTTAACCCTTCTTAAAGATTGCCACACTAATTGGTTGTTTGCAAAAAGAATCTTTCATTAAATTATATTTTTTGACATATCTTTATTTAACATTCATATTCATAAAAGAATTGCAATATGTCCATGGGATTTAACACCAAAATGAGTGATATTATTAAGATAGAAGTTTATTCAAAAGATTTAAAAAAGTTCCAATAATTAATTTGAAGGAAATCCTACAAGTTTTCCCTTTGGTTTTTCACAAAAGACAGAGTGGTAGAGCTGTCTTTAAAATCTCAGAGGAGATTTTAAACTTTTGTGCATTTGGGTTTACTTAAATTCACTATTGGAAATATTGTCAACAAAAATAATTTTTGTGATAACCTTGTGTCAATTTTCTCTTAGTGTGGTTTAGTGATCTTTTCAATATTCCACCCCCACAGAGCTAAAAAAATTAATTCTTTTTACCTTCATTGTGCAGAAGTTACGTTTGACCCAGAATATCCTCTGCTACAATATTACTGTGTGGCTTTCCCATGGCCAATAGTGGAGACAGTTTCACAACCAAGCAAAATGGCCTGTGAATTCTTCCAGCTCTTATGCTCCTTCCTTCAACAAATAGTTAAAAAGCCTTCTAATGTACAGGATGTCATAGGAGTTACACTCTTTTGGAAATAGTGGTTTCTGGTAGCAATATAAATGATTGTTTGAAAAATACCTTAGTATCAGATCTATAGGCACATGGAATCACACCGTAGAGCTGCGAAGATAGATTTTAAGATCTATCTGAGAATAAAATCCCACTCCCAAGGTCCACTTTGCCATTTCCATAGTTTCTAGTCCATCTAATCTTGATTAGAGGCTGCCCTGTGGATAATTCAGGAGAGCAAAGAATTATATATATTTTTAAAGGTAGTAGAGGTAGAGAGAGAGCATGCATATGCACACACACGCGCGCGCGCGCGCGCGCGCGCGCGCACACACACACACACACACACACACACACACACACACACACACACACATGCATACGTGTGCACACACACAATTTCTTGAATACAGCCTGAAAGCCTCAGAGTTAAATCCACAAATATGAGTTACGTGATTGTGAATGAGGAATTATCATGACCAAGTATGCCTAGCACACCAGAGTTCATATGTCTAATTAGAACTGGACAAAGGAGATGTGCACTGAAGGCTAATTTACAGGAGTGACAGACACCTTACAGGAAGCATAACAAGGAGAATGGCATTTGCCAAATTCTCCTTATGATAATTGCCATATAAGAATGCGAGCCTCACCGGGCGGTGGTGGCGCACGCCTTTAATCCCAGCACTCGGGAGGCAGAGCCAGGCGGATCTCTGTGAGTTCGAGGCCAGCCTGGTCTACAGAGCGAGATCCAGGAAAGGTGCAAAGCTACACAGAGAAACCCTGTCTTGAAAAACCAAAAAAAAAAAAAAAAAAAAAAAAAAAGAATGTGAGCCTCTTGGGCATATATGGAATGGAACATCAAACAGGGTCAATGATCTGGCCCCATCAATTAGTGACCAGATTTCTCTGAAGATGTTGGCGTTCTATCTACCACAGGACTTCCATTGCTACTTACACACATGTGCAGTCCTCGCTTACAGTATCCCCTGCTTTCTCTAAATACAAGATGAGGGTATTTAATGTTCCTGTAGACTTTCCATTCCTTCAGCATGTCTGTTTATCCTGGCACCCTGAGACATTACAGATGACATCATTATTCCCACTGTCTCTACACTTCTTTCAGTTCCTGCAGAGTTAGTCATACAGGCTTTAAAGCAATATCATTGATAACTAATAATAATTTTGACTATGAATTAAAGTTACTCTAAACAGAGAACTGACATTTAATCTTGGTAAATACATTTAATATCAGGCTAGATGACTCCTTTTGATCCAAAAGTATGGTGTAACTATAGAACAAGGTGTTTCACAGATGACTAACAGAGATGGCTAAAAAAAAATAAATAAATAGAAATTCCAAATATTCTAAGCAAAGCATTTCTAGAGTAAATGTGGAGTCTGCCAAAACGTTTATCATTAAGGCCTCGTTTGTTTTTTCTTGACATTTTGTTGATACATTTAAAGGTGGTCATATTTCATATTGCCATTTTGACACTTCTGTTTATTTCCAGAGATAGATCTAGAGAACGATATTTTATATTCATAAAATAGTCATTCCAGACTCCACAACTTCACATGAAATTTTCTAGTCAATGATCTGTTGGGATTTCAAACTGGGATTCTGAGTACAGGTTCCCACTGTCCATGATCCTATTCCCCTTCTTGAGAGTGTCTTTCTCTATCTCCATAAACTGTCTTTATTTCCACTCCTAAAAATAAAAAAGCACATTATTTAAAATTTCAGAAGCAGGGTTTAACAATCGTTTTGTACTGAGGAAGTAAGGTGACTCTTACAGAATATTCAACCTTGAGAAATAAAACAACAGGAAAATACAAATGGAACAAAAATGGTTAAGTACATTCATTAATTAAAGATGCTTGTTAATGCCTTAATTTATGACATTTTAAAATATTTTTTCACACAAAGCCTACCAAACATAAATTATCTGCTTTGATTTTCACAGTGGGATGGGAACATATTATTAACCTCTTGTGGTTGTAGAAATATGGATTTAGCAAAAATTTCCTTGCCATCATCTTCAAAGAAACGAGCCTAGGAACTAGAGTTGGCCTTCTCTTCTCCCCCGCCAGACTCCATTGGCAAATTTCTATGGTTAAAGTCAAGTCAGCTACTACGGTTACCTTGGCAGTACTAGAACGCACAGTCTACCTGCTCCCAAATGCATATGCTGCAAGGTACAAACCTCAATCACAGAAGTATAAGTAAAAACAGCTCATTTCTCTTGGTTCCAGGAACCCACTTAGACATCAAATTCCCAAGGTGTTCATGTGTCAAATGAAGTGGCTCAGTGTTTGGGAATCTACATACCCTCCATACACTGTGAATTGTCTCCAGATGACTCATCACAGTTAACGTAGTGCAAGTGTTCTGTAAGCAGTACTTACAAAGGTTTATTTAGGGCCCAGTAGCAACAACAACAGAAAGATGTTAGTGCAAGTACAGCAGAAACTCTTTCAAATTGTTTTGATCTAGGTTTGTCTCACTCCATGACTGTAGAGCCTGCAGATGTGGAGGCCTATTGACTCCTGCAGTGTGGACACAGCTCCCCACTTAATACCTCAAGGTGTGTTTGCGTGCACTTCCAGTTATCATTCAATTGCTCACTTGTATTTTAGACACCAAATCTGTGCTTGTCTGGAAACACCTGGCAGGATGGCTTAAAATACATTTCGAGATTTGTAAAATGTCAGAATGTACTCATTTATTCAGTGTACTATGTGTATTTGATACTTTTACAACGTATTTTTCATGCCGCTGTATAATTTAATAGTTTAAGATGGATATTAAGGTTAAAAAAATACCCTCTTATCCACTGACATTTCTAAACCAAGATGGCTGGATGAGAAGGCATTAATACCACAAAATAAACTGCCAAGTTGTCTGCAAAATGTTGAACTAGTTTACCACTAGTTTGATAACTTAATACATAAAGTGAATATGAACACAAGTACCAGCATCTTTATTCTCATTTTTTATGGTCACAGATGACTTATTTTCTCTCAATTTTATTAACACATCTGCAAGCTAATTTTAGTGGTGATGCTTCTCATTCACAAAGGCTGTGCTAACTTTAAAAATTTGAGAGTAAATTTGTGAAAATTTATTTGCATTCACATTTGCTTTCAAACTAGACTTTGAACTTAACTATGGAAAACAACATAGGAACTTTTGGAACTCTTAGAATAATGAGTTTTATATCATTTTCAAATTGGCAATTTTAAACACTAGTATTCTTAAACTCACGTATTTCTTCAGATATTTTTCAATTATGCTATGAAATTTTGTTACATTATAGCTCAAAATTCTGTTGTATGTGTTTATCAGGTAAAATTTGAAGTTTCATCTTATGTTTTGTACTAACAATAAAAATATGTATTTATTCTATCTGTATCATCTACCCACAAGTAAAAAGAATTTGTTAAACTAGATAAAAATGAGGAAACAGGGAAAACTGTAAAAAAAGAATTCTTAAAAGTACTTGTAAAATTCTTTTAGGTATCTGTTCCTGCTAAATTTAATATAGAAAAATGCTGCTCTGCATAATTAAAATTATCAACCATTAATTTATTTAAAAACCTAGCATTACCCTGGAAGAGAAATGTGATTCAAATTCAACAACAATAACAAAAATTTAAATGTTAATATTCCTCATGAACATATATACCAAAATCCTCAACAAATTATTAGCAAATTGAATTCAACCATTAACAAGATTCAATCATCACAATCAATGTGAGTCATTCCATGTCTGCAAGGATGGCTCAACAAAAATATCAGACCACATAGCAAAAGCTGAAACCTTGTCCTCCAAGAACTGAACAAGACAGGGAGATTCACTTTCAGTCTTTCCCTATTAACAAACTCAAAATTAAAGACTTGAATACAGGATTTGAGAATATGAATTTTTTTGATAAAACCTCCAAAGCATAGAAGCAAAAATTCAAACCAATACATAGGATTGCAACCAATGAAAAACAAAACAAACTCTGAGACAATTTGCGCAGTGGGAGAAAGGAATTGCAAACTATAGACTTAACAATTAACAATTCATAAAGAACACAATAGCAGAAAAATAATGAAACATGAGCTAAAGAGCAGAAAGATATTTTGCCAAAATAAGATATACAAATGGCTAACAGGTATATGAAAAATTCTGCAATGTCTCTAATCATCAGAGAAATGAAAATGGAACATGCAATGAGGTGTCTCCTCACCCTGTTGGATCAACTACTTCTAGATACAAATAAGTGTTGTTGAAGATATTATGCATATAGTGTCAATGGCAAAATAAAACAAGCATTACAGAATATATTATGATTCATTCTCAAAAATTAAATGTGGAACTACCAGACAATCTAGCAATTCCACTTTTGTGTATTGATCTAAAAATACTAAATCAATATGTTGAAGAGATGAGCAACACTAATCACAAGAGCTAAGATACACTATCCTTCTGGTTTTCAAGAGATGGATGGATGGGTGGATGGATGGATGGATGGATGGATGGATGGATGGATGGATGGATATAGATAGTGTAGTAAACATACACACTGGATACTATTCTAATGAACTCATTTAAATTACAAAGGTTCAACATAGATGAATTAAATGTATTAAATGAATTACATCAGGAAGAAAGATAAATACTACATGATCTCATTCATACAGAATTTAAAAATTTGATCTCACAGAGACTGAGAGCAGAACAGGAGATATTAGCAAATAGGGTGACGGAGAAAGCAGGGAGAAAATGGTCAACAGGTCCAAAGGTAGAGTGAAATTAATAATGTAAGTACTTTTCAAATAATAATAATAATAATTATAATGTACTTTTCAAAATAGCCAAGAAGACATTTCAAGTGTTCTTATCAGAAATAAATAATAAATATTTAAAACACTAGATATGTAAATCATCCTGATTTGAACATTATGCAACATATGTTTGCATTGAACGAGACATTGTATCCACACATGCACAATTATGTGCCAATCTAACCTTCAAAAAGAAAAAAATTAAAAGCCAAAATATATCAACCTAATATTAACCTGTTTTTAAATTCTCCAAGTAAAAATGTGGCTTGACATGGGTATGAGGCAGAAGTAGCACTGGGGCCGAAAGAGTTCAGGAAATAAGGCGTTTTGATGTACTGATGATTTTAAGCTGAGAACTGGTGGGGACTTGTGAGTGGAGACAGGGCCAGGGGTGTAGCTCAAGGACATATAAAATGGTCTTCAATGGGCAACAAGCATCCTGGGTGAGATCCCAGGTTAGAGAAGAACAAACAGATGAAGAAACAATCATGACAACAAATCCTCAGTGTTGAAGTTGGCTTGTTGCTATAAACACAGGTCCTCTGAAGGGGGCTCAATGTCCATGGACGACTCCTGGAACCTCATCACTTGAGATGGAAGGACAGCTAAGCAGAGGCAACACCATGACCACACCACCTGCCACCTACTATCTTGAGGTCCCCTTAGAGACAACTTTAGTCACCCCAGCATCTTTAGGTGCATATCAAGGCAGGCTTTAGTTACCTTAGATAGACCCTTCCATATTATGTGTTACATAGCCCATTCCTATTCTTTTTTTTTTTTTTTTTTTTTTTTTTTGTAGCTAAGGATGCCAGATAAACTTCCACCATCTGACCTTTCTCCAGTTTCATATTCTGAGTTTTGAGTGGTTCATGATCATATGCAAACAATGAATTTGTCTGACTTTCTTTAAATTTATATATAGTCCAGCCTTGGAATTTGGAAAGATAGAGAGTAGCCATTTACACACATATAAAAACTAATTCATAAAGTCATGGATAAGTCAGGGGTAATGGTTTCTTATGTTAGATTGGGATAGGAAGCACAGAAAGTGCTAATGCCACTTGATGACAAGCCTCTCTAAATGTAGAATTACCTTACCATACAAAACGAAACCAAATACACAACCCTGCAAGACTCCCGAAAGTTGCTTGCTTCCTTCTCCCATTTCTCAGGTAGTATTATATCCTTCTGAGGTCTTTGATGTGGTTGAAGACTAGATAGTTGTAATTTCCTCAGTTGTGATAAAAGATAAGTTAGATATAAAACCTTAAACTCACAAATATAAGATAGATATCTTCTTTAATATTGTAACTGTAATTCTTGCTCGATAATTGTTTTGTTATATGTAATTTTACTATGTTAAAGTTAAAACCTTCCTTTTTAAAAAACAAAAAAAAAAAAGGAAAGTGCTGTGGATATCACTCTGTATCAATAAAGCACTGATTGGCCGGTAGCCAGACAGGAAGTATAGGCGGGACTAACAGAGAAGGGAGGAGAGGGAACAGGAAGGTGAAAGGAGGGAGACTGGCTGGAGCCGCGGCCAGGACAAGGAAGATGTAAAGTACCGGTAAGCCACGAGCCACGTGGCAAAGTAGAGATTAATAGAAATGGGCTAAATATAAGAGTAAGAGCTAGACAATGATAGGCCTGAGGTAATGGCCAAGCAGTTTAAATAATGTAAGGGTCTGTGTGTTTATTTTGTAAGTGGTTTCTGGGACTGGTGGGATTTGGGAGCTGGCGGGACTTGGGAGCTCGAGAGAAATTTTCCAGCAACACACACACACACACACACACACACACTTAAAGTGTGTAAAAATATCCTATGACCTGAGACCATAGGCTTTCCCTCTCACACTGGTTGCATATAGTTAAAGCTGTGTTCTTGCCCTAGCTTGCACTCTTAATTATGAATTGTGTGAATTGCGTTCATTTCATGAGAAATGTGACTGAAGCCTCTATATGGATTGTATATAGTCAATCTGTAATTTCTTTTGAAAACATACATTTAATTTTAAAACAATCGTTCTTAAGCATTTTACACATCCTTCCACTTAGCACTGTGCATTTTGCATCCTGCATAACACTGTGTGGATGCATGATAATGAAAGCACATTTGTAAAAATAAATAAATAAATAAATAACTTAAATGCTTTAATGTATTTGTGTATATTTGCCTTGTACTTACATTTCTTTTCAATGAGATAAAAAGCCATTGTGGTTCTAATGATTATTTTACATTTAAACACACACAGGACCTTGACAGATTCAACATAAACATTATCATAATCTGAAATTTGAAATAACCTACTTAGGCAAAAAAAAAAAAAAAGTAACTTGAATCCTACCGCTGCTCTCTGTTTTTCTATTTTGGGGATAATGCTAACATTAAATTTCATCTCTGAGCAAGCAACACTACCCTTTGTCATGTCTAACTAGAAATAAATAAACATTGTGAGACACTACTTCTCTTCCCCACCATTGCAAGCAAAGACTAACTTGTTGCAAAAACAATGTGACCATGAAAGCTTAATGTAATGTATGCTTTGAGTAAAAAGGGAACCATCCAGAAATTTGTATTTATATTTCTATTAACCCTTTAATATATAAACAGTTCTGACTTGACAAAATACACTAGTTTTATGAGCTAAATTTCACTCATCAACTTTTCCTGTTTGATTTCCTTCTGGGGAAAGCTGAGGTTTTATTTTATCCAGCCAAAATAATTCTGGTGATAAAAAGTTATATTCACTGTTTATAGCTAAACTACCTTTCTTTTCTTTTCTATCTTATCTCTCTTTTCCTTCCTCCCTCCCTCCCCTCCTCTCCCTCCTCTCCCCTCCCTCTCCTCCCCCTCCTCTCTTCCCTCCTCTCTCCTCTCCTTCCTTCCTTCCTTGAGATGCTGATAAAAAACAAAACAAACTTATAATTATTCTGTGTACCAAAACCAAAATTATTTAACTTCTTTCTAAGGGATAGTTATAGGCATTAACTTTTAAAACGTCTCTGTCCAATACTTTTACAATAAAAATTTTTTAAGTATCTTTGAATTAATCTGCTGAATGTAAGTCTTAAACATCCATGAAACAAAACTCACAAATGGCTTTTAACAGTACTCTTTCACTTAGTATTTGTGAGGATGACAAAGTTGTGCTCATATGGAGGTAATAATGACTAAATGAAAACCTGTGGCAATTATTGGCATGTTCTTCTCTAATCCTGGTCTGTGCAACATTTTAATGAATTTATCGTGTATTGTTAATAATATACTCATGATTTTTTTTACAAGGGAGTTGGTATCACTTATTTGGAATCATCTACCTCTAATATCATGGGAAGTTAAGAAAGCTGCTGTGTGTTTGCCACATTGCACTCAGGTAGAGGATGTGACTTCTGCAGGCCTTGCCCTTCACAGTTCAGGAAGTCCTTCTAACACAGTGCATCCAGCACCATGAATTCCTTGAACCTGGAGCCATGGGCTAATTATTTCTGGAGAGCAACCCTAGTAGACCTTGATTTTCAGTAACTGGATCTGATTGTGAAGCAAAACAAAAGAACAGTCCTTTTGTCCTTTCCAGACAGTTTCTGTTTGGATCCAAGGAATGGTGAGAAGAGCTGATCTGGAAGATAAGGAATGGAAATGCAGTCACAACTATGTGGGCATCCTCATTAATGTCCAACTCTGCCATCTAGACCATCCTATTGGGTCTGACCACTGTCCTTAGTCCCTTCACTCTGCTAACCTAGAGTGGAGAAGTTTCCACACACACTGATAATTGTCTGTTAGAAAGTAATTCTGTTGGCTTCCTTGGTGTTCGTAAATATTACTGTCGTTCTGTAAAATATAATAAGCTTATCTATTTTAAATTCTTCCACACACTCTGCAGCAGCTTTGAGAAAGGGCATCAAGGATGCCTTGTTTGCACGTTATGACATCAGAGCCTGCACGGAAGGGAATGTGTCCATCATTACATGCATTACTCGGACCTCCAGATACCTTTCTCCTGAGCTCCCATCCCTGTCCTTCACCACCTCCCATCAGTTTGTCCCCTCACATGGTGACATTGCCAATCTTTGACATGTCTACTAGGGTAGAGCCCCACAGAGTTTCGAGAAGTCTTGTTGAAGATGCTGCCTATCTACGTTCCTTGCCCTCTTCTGGGGGAAGCCTACAGGATGGCCAGGTTACAGGGTGGGAGGAGGGAGCTAAATGGAGGGTTCTTTTGTGCTGTGTTCTTGAGTGAGCACCTGAGTGGAGGAACCGGCTGCTTGTCATGTGGAAGGGAGAAATTTTCATTGGGTTTTCCAACCTGGGCTCTGCTGTTTGGGGAAAGACAAATGCATTCCCACTCTGGGTGATTCTAGTCCCCCAGGCTGGGGGTGTATGTTACTGAGATCTCAGTGATAAGGATGTAGGAAGTGGCAAAGGAACCTCAAGGAGAAGTGTCTGGACTGCTGTCATTGTCACCTGTGCTGAGATGATTCTGTTCCTTGGGTCCTGCTAGAGGTCCTCACCCTTCCATCAGGGTGCTGGGGTGATGTGTGCAGTGCACAGGAGGCAAAGAAGGGGCCTCCGTATGGTCAAAGGAAGCCACTGACTCCAGGTTATTGTGAAGATATAGATGACAGCTGGGATGAACCATGCAGTGATGGCCTTTTCTGTCACTTATCTGGGAGCACATGCCCATGCATGAGTACACATGATGAATGCCCCATGGCTTCCTGATGTCCATTTGTGCAGCTGGTTTCCTGACGCAGGGCAGACACTCCTTCACTATAGCTTTACAACAGCCCCACAGCTAGGCACTAGGCGGTTACCAAGAAAGACAGTGAAGTCTACTGATTTGCTGGAGGCAGAATTGGAGAAAAAAAAATCCAGGTTAGTCTGAGACAATGCCTCGGTTCCCAGGTCTACAGCTAGCAGCAAAAGTTAACCAGAAGAATCCTTACACTTATTTAGGATTTGGGCCTCTGAAATATGACCCTACTGGTATTATCCTGGCATCTTCAGTCCTGCTTTGGAATGCCATGAACCTAGCTCTACTTTGTAGCTGAGAAGACCAAGTTTTGGAGAAGATGTGTCTAGCTTAGGGTAGAGCCAATCAGGTTCCTGCTTTCAACGAAAGCTTGTTTTCCTTCCTTGTGTTACCCCAATCCAAGAGCATCTCCAGAGGATGTAGTCTTGCTGAAGATCATGCCCTTTGCTTTGTAAACAGACTGTGTGTCAGGGCCAAGTCTCCTCCTCCAGCGGCACTCTTTGTCACTCAGCATCCTTGGAACTTCTGGCACTCTCTGTACTTGTACCTGCTTTTCTAGACACCTACAACACTGATCCTTCCTATTGCTATTTCCAGATTTGGGAATATTTTCAGTGCTCTTTTTTTAGTGTCAACATATGATTTATGAGATAGATGTTCTTTGGTTTCTGATAGGGAAATCATTCATTCTTCATTCATTTAATTCATGCACTAGAGTGATGAACTCTCGTACATACTAGACACTTCAGATAGAGATAAATAACAATTAAGAAAACTCATGTGTTGGAGTTGGGGGCAGGGACATCATTGTTTATCTCCTTTACATTTTTATCAAAATAGAAAGAAAGATCACCATTTTTTTTGAGTTGTCATTTCTGGTTTTGGCACCATATTACAAAAAAATAAGTCTTTAAAGTTCTTTTTACTGCTCTGGACAAAACTACAGATACCTCCGTGAAGCCCTGGTTAATGGGGGGCATAGCTATGTTAGCCTGATGATCACTTTCTGGCATGGTATCCAAAGCCAACGAGGAGTTGAGTTTGCTTGTAGCCATAGCATAAGGCTAGGCATGTTCCTACCTTTCTTGAGAGCATACCCTAAACTGTGAGACAAGGGTTCCCTACATAATTTATTTCAAGATTTCGAACAGTTTGAAGATGGAATCCATACCAAGAATGCTAATTCTTCTTTGCAACTTTAGCATAGTATGCACTAATACAGGTGTGGTTTTTGAATGGGAAATGCCACTCATAGGCTCATGCTTTTAAATACTTGGTGACAGTTGGCTACAGTTATGGGACTTTGGGGAGGATGAGCTTTGAGATTTCATAGCCTCATCACATTTCCTCACACTCTCTGTTTCCTGTGGGTGGTTAGGATGTGATCTCTCCGCTTCCTGCTGCCAGGCATTCCCCACCATTGTGGACATCTAACCTCTAGAGCTCTAAGTGAAAATAAACTCGTCCTTGAGCTGCTTTTGGTCATGGTATTTTACCACAGAGAAAGAAAGTAATACAATGTGTAAATAAAATTTCCAATAGAATGTTAACGCTGCTATCAAGTTAGAGACCAAATAGACCTTTGAGAATGTCACAGTTGGTAAAACAAACAAACAAAAGAAAATCAGAGTTATCACAAATTCTTGTAGCATTCACCAGTAAAAAAAAAAAAAAAATACCAATAGCCGCACTGTTTTCATAATCTGGTGATTATGTCTAAAGAATGTTTCTTGCGGGCTACAGCTGTCTTATGTACTTAAAGGATGGATTAAGAGAGTGTTAGAGCTAAGTAGCAGAAGCTTCCCAACTTCCTAAAACTCACATTCCAACTCTCATTTGGCTCTTTATTTTGTGATGAAAGTAACATGGCATGTTATCAGTGAAAAGGGCCAAATATTATCCCAACACAGAAGACAACAATGGCTTCCTTTACAATGACATGGCCAGGTAACACATAGGGGAAGTAAGTGTGCACAGTCTTCTGTCTCTGAAAAGTTCTTGCCATGAAATGATCATCAAATCAGCTAACCTGCGACTTAAAAGGCTCCCATCATTTTCCTTTCTCAAGGACCTCTCCACTTCTAAAAAGGTGCAAACAACCTGATCTCGAGAAGATACTTTGCTTAACATAAAAGTTAATCTACTTCGTCAGATTCACATCAAGGAAAACACAGAGGACTTTATGAGATTCCATTGCCAAAGACACGGAGCAGGTGACGCAGGTCAGTGGAGTGAAACCTGCCTGCCTGAGGGACAGACTCAGTCTCTCCCCCTCTACTAAGCTGAGCCTGTGACACCGCCTCAGGGTGCACATTTGGTTTTCTAAGTAGGCACATGTTTCCATGCACATCTCATCAGTTATATTTATGAATGAAATAAAATGACAGAGTTTCATGAGATGAAAGGAAGCATTAAAAGAAATCAATACAATAAATCTTTGAACATTTCAATGTTATCACATTTTAAGTATTCTTGACATCAATTCTAAAAGTATGTCTTTTCAGAATATTCACTGTTCTACTTCACATAGGATATCCTTGGGAGAGCAAAGCAGAAGCCCTACTCTCAGAAATGCTTGTCATGGTCTACACACAAGAAAAGAGAACAACTCCAAGAAGTTTATGGACATCTTTGGAAATTAAAAAATGCAAAAAAAGAAAATGTTAATTTCTGCTTTTAAAATTATGGTTTTATCTAGCATTTACCAATTTCAAAATGTTAAGATTATTGTTTAAAATCCATTACACTCTAGAAAAATTATTTCTCTAACAAACTTGACTTTTGAAATATTTTTAAAATGACATTTATTCATTGTGTGCCCATGTCTGGTGTATGCCTGTGCCTGTGGTGTGTGTGTGTGTGTGTGTGTGTGTGTGTGTGTGTGTGTGTGTGTGTAGGCACAAGTGTGTTGACATTCTTTTGGAGTTCAAACGACAGCTTCCATGAGTCTGCACAGTGTGGGCCATTTGAGCCAATGCTTTATTAGACTTTTTGTTTGTTGATATTTTAAGTTGATTTTGACTCGGTGTGCTAGTTAATTTGTTGTGTCAGAAACACAGCAATCGTCTGATCATGGTGTCTTACTGGCCTTACCTGAAAACCAATGTAGTATGCATTGTGTTAAGTGAAGAAACCTGTTAAGGAATTAAATGCAGGAAATTAATGTTCACCTAAAATTTTATTAATTTTCCAAGTTAAGCTTGTCTGGAGAAATAAATGTTGTTGACTGAAAAAAATTTTTTTCTCTTTGTTCTCTATTGAATTGTTGCATTTAAATGTTTGCTTTTATGATCCATCATTTCAATTGAAACTCTTAGAAGATCATTGACAAACATGTTTAATGACATGTATCCATTTCTGAATTCCTTTAGCAGAGATCAGCGCCTTGCTCACACTGACTGTGTGCTCAGTCTCCAGCATGTGGAATGCTGTAATTGGTATCTATTCTCCACTCAAATAGATAAATTATTAATATGTGCTACTGTATTAAACAAGCATCACATTTGCAGCATTGAGATGCTGGTTTGTAAAGTATCGGGGGATGTAACTGTATTAAATAACAAGACGGCTATGTGAGGGGAAAATATTCTTTCGAAGGGGGATCTTAATCAGTTTCATGCTGAGCAAAAGAAAATTGTAAACTATGCATTAAAAGCAGATTTACTGAAAGTTATTTTTGCAGGATCCACTGCATTCTAATTCACTGCTTCTCTTTCGCAGCTGATAATATAGGTAATCCTCCCGCCACATTCATGAGCGAAGTTTGGTGTGGATTTGCACTTGTAGAGCTACATTACAATGGGTAGACTTAAGGTATTATAAAACGAGTTTTTGGATTTGTTACAGAGGTACGGAGCCCCTCACATCCAGACAGAAAGGTTTCTTCACATATGGCAACCACCTTATTATAAAACAAAACAGTGCTAAGTCAAAGTACCTGATTACGATTCGTGACTGCCACGCGGCTCCGATAGCCAGGCTTATATTTAATACCTCGGAAACAGTATCATTTATTTTTCTGTCTTCTTTTATCCCTACGTTATTGGGTTTGCAGGCTCTGAAACCTTAAGCAAAAGGATAAAACACAAATTATAGAAAACATCGGAGTATGGAGAAATCAAATTACATTCTCTACAATCCTCAAAGGCTGCTTCCCTTTCCTCTTCTGCAGTCCGGGTGAGTCCCAGTCTAGGAAGAGACCTGGGGAATAATTAATAGTCTTGGGGTACAGGGAAAGAATCCACATCTTACAAGGAATGGCTGCTTATACTATTGGGTTAATTTTCAGGTTTGAAATGACAACCATCCATGTTATTTTTAATTAATCCTATTGAGAGTATTCAAGTAAAAATGGAGTAGTTCTGTTGTACCTTACAAGAGTAGGTGTCCTTATTTTTAGCTGCCTCTACAAATTTCAAATTCATTTTAACATTGTAGAAATTCAGAAGTTGTTCAGGATCTGAACATGAAAAAAATATTTTTCACCACCAATGGAATAGAAAGAATACTGCTTTGGTAAACTGTGTTCTAACAAGTCATATCTTGTAGAAACTGAACTGGATGACAAAAGCTATTCTTAGGCAGATATATTTAGTTAGCTGCAATAACTAGTTAGTTTATAACCAATCAAGCCTAAAGTCTCATGGACTTGTCTCGGGCTTTGATTCTCATACATTGCTCTCTTATTAACAAGGCTTTAATTCTAATACTGACAGCCCAGAGCCCTGGACTCTAATGAACTGTCGGTTCTATGGAGAGAACCGGTGTTAATGCAGAATGGTAGTTACAATAATGATAATCTTTAGTATTTTTAGCTTGTCAGAACTTGCAAGCTAACAGCAACCAGTCTTTTACTAAAACTCTACCTCATCAAACTAACTTAATTAGCAATTCAGCTCCTTATTTTTGTTTTGGAGTCCCCTCTGGCTACTAATTAAAGCTTAATCGAAACCGCTGAACTGAGGTTGTAAAGAATTCATTAATATTAAAATTAGCCCCAACAATTTTTTGGGGGCTGGTGCAATTTGTATTTGTTACTGTCAGGGGTTTGAAACTCAGTTGAATTGTTGGGGGGAAAAATACTAGAAATTCTCAGTCTGCCATACATATGAACAGAGTGCACATGAGAAATGTCAAGAGTTACACAGACAGATTGCTTCTGACCATGCAAACTCAGTGCACTTGGGCCGTTTAAAAATATATGTAGCCCAAATATAAATTAGGATTTCTTTTCTTCAGCCTTTCACATTGTTTTATCCTTCTAAGTGGTTTCATATTTTGGATAAAAAAAGAGCAGAGAAGGGGCTCTGGAAAAAATTTCAAGGATTGATTTTTATGTATTATCTTGACAAGATTAATATGCTTGAAAAACGAACAGATTTAGCTGTTCACTTTGATTTTTCCATTTTTTTGCAACATCAAAGATCATTCTAGCAGTTGGACTGGTCATTCTGAAAAGTAAAATCAAATGAGTCCCAAAACCCAGGTCCAGGATACACTTTAAAAAAAAAGTGAAATCTGATCTTTTATCAGAAATAGTTGAAAAGGAAATGTAATACATTTTTCTCTAATAAAATGATCATGTTGGTATGTGCTTTCAGTTTTCTTCTTAAGTAGCAAGTTAAAAACTATTAGAAAATTTGAAGCTCACATTAGAGCATCATTTATTCAGTATTTGGGTTTTTGCAAATATGCTCAATTTCAAAGAGATCGCATTTTGTTTTGTAGCAGGCGACATGAAAGCGCAAAGTGGAAATATTTCTTGGCTTGGTGAACGAGATGATTTTCATAAATCAAATCCCCTTTTCATTTAAATTTTTGATATTTAAATAATTTTGTAAAAACATGTATATTTATTTTACCCTTTAGGAAAATTCCAAGTATGTAGGAAACAAACTTGTTGGCACTAAAATATGCAACTGATACTATTAGCATATCTTATTAAACCTGAAAATTAAAATGCATTTATAAAATGCAAAACTTTATCAAAATATACAAGAAAATTACTCTTGCATCCACGTTTCATTTTGATAACATTTGTGACAAAATAATCATGCAAACATTTTAAAAATAAATACATATCCACATTTAAGCCCATGCATTAAATCAACAATGGCATATAAAACACACAATTTTAAATCTTAGCGACAATTTCCGTGAAGTTATTTAAATGCATTTTGACTTCTGACAGGAGGATATAATTTATAAAACAGAACATGCCTATCAGTGGATCCCAAATTAGCATAATGAGGATATTTTCATTTCTGCAAGCGCAGCTTTTGACGTCCCAATATGGAGCGCCGAGAAGAAGCCGATAATAACCATTTTAAAAAGGTCAATAGACATCAGCCCAAAATTAGGAATAAACTACCTGGAAACTTTATTTGATCTTAGTAAACAAGACAACATTTACTTTCAAAGGAATTCTTGTTCAGACATCAAACATTTTTTTTTTCCCTTGAATGCAGAGTGATAGATGACAGCTTGTGGAGGCCGTGGTCGGTTCCTCTTCCCTCATGGAGGGGTTGGAGGTTACCACGGCTCAACGACTCATACTGACATTAAGGGCATGCGAGGTTTTTAAAATCAGCGTTTTGAGCTAATTTCTTACCATATTTCATGTAAAGCCACTCACTGCAATAACGAACGCAACCTTATAAATTATTTTACAAGTTTCAAATCCCCGTGAAATGATGCAGGTTGTTACTGAGTGACTGGGGGGGTGGGGGTGGGTGGGCGGGGTAATCATCAGAAATACATCCCAGTGTTAAAAGCAAACAGTTTCCTTCAGCAATACTAGATTGTACAGGCATTCGTATGTTTGTGTTTATTTTCTTACTTAGTTTTATAATTATATTTTAAAAAGCTTTTTTGGTAACTATTACTAGTTTATAACTGTGAACACAAGAAAATAGTATAACTTTCCAAATGTATCCTTAAGAATATTAATTACTGATAGTCTTTGGATATGTTAGGGTTTGGCCTTCTCAAGGAAATGGAGATTGTGCAGGTATTTGTGTGTTACAGTACAAGGTTTCATCATCCTTTACCCAGCCATAGGTTGTAAATGTTCCTTCATATGTGAATATCTGTGAAGGAAAATTTCCTGACACTTCTCCCTAAAGGATATAGGGACATGCATGAGTCATTTTGTGAGAGGAAAACTTAAGTTCTGCTACAGGGCTGTGGTGGTCTCTTGATGATATAAATGTGGCATTAAAATGGTAAGACACCAAGGAGAGCACACACCAGGACTGTGAGCACTCTGTCTTACAGTGTTCCAGGTGTGCACGTGCTTCTTAACAGATCTGCACTCTTCCTATTTGCTTATGATATTTTTAGAGCAAATTCTTAAACCCAGTGTTATTACTTGGGGACTTATATAATGTTTATATGTGACACACGTTCCAGGCAGGTATTTTAATATATCAGTCTAATTTTGTTAGTTCTTCATGTTGTTCTTTTCTACCAGTGTGTAGATCAGAAGCACCATTATATTTTAATTTTTGTAAAAGTACAACCATATTTAGATATATAATTTAAGTTTTATATGTACCTTTACTTCTAACTTAACTCTAGCATGAAGGGTCTTGTTATAATGATTTAAAATATAATACAATGATACAAGGAGAAGGAACATGTATACATCATTGACTTATAGGTTCTTTTCTATAGTTCTATTATATGTTTAATCCAAGAAAATAACCCTTTATCTTTCAAGTATTGGTTACCAAAACAGAATACCAAATCTAACTGATAGAAGTTAAATTCCGCTTGAACACGTTTATTGGTAGAACTGATGAGTAACTTATTTCAGGAAATTAATAAAAATTTATCATTTGTGAAATGATTTTTTGAATACAACAAGATATTTCTCTGTGCACCTAACTGTGACTTGATTATCAAATAATAACAAAGAAGAAAAATTTGACTTTTGCACATTAAGCAGAACCATTCCCTTTGTCTCATAATGTCCCCATGTGAGAGCGGAAGGGAAGAGTGTGTCGGCAGGGGTGGAGTGGGGTGTGGGTGGAACGGACAACATGTGGGACACAATGACCAGGACTTGCACCAGGGACCACCATGTGTTACTTTGTGACTCACTGAGGCCACTGCAAGTGGAATGGTTCCTTGGAACATCCTTAACTTTGTCTGGCTTGTCTATGCTAGAGGAAATTTATCAGTAAGATTCCCTGCACTCCAGCACACAGCGTCACAAGATCAGCAATAGAAAAGTATTGAGAAAAGAGGAAACTGGCAGAGAGTAGTTCCCAGGGGCTGAACAATGATGGAAAGGGTCAGTTGGTGTGTAAGGTATATAATGTTTCCATGTCAGAAAATGAAAGGAGTTCTGTGATTGGCTGGTTGCTGAGCACAGCCAACAGTGTGAAAGTTGGGTAGATATAGTGCTACAGATCTGTCCACTGGGTGATGAAGAAGTTAAATGTGAGGCTGGATAGATGGCTCAGTCATTAAGAGCACATACTGCTATTGTAGAAGACCCAAGTTCAGTTCCCAGCACATACTTCAGGCTGCTCATAACTGCCTGAAACATTTAGCTGCAAGGTATCCAGTGACTCAGGTCTCCACGTCACTTGTGCATTCCTGCATGCAAACACCCAGATGCATATGCACATCCATAATTAAAAATAAAAAGCAAATATTTTTCAAAGAAGGTAATGTTACATGCACTTGTCACAACTTATAAACTAAATTAAAGAAAATAAAAGTGATTTCCCTCCAGAGAAAATTGCACACTGTATATAGCTGGCTGAGATTTATTTCTCAGTGACAGCTTCAAAAAGTTGCTCCCTTTTCTTAGCATCTGTATTAAGGACACATGCCAGAAAACCCAATGATTTGTTGTCATCGATCTGGAGAAAATGAGGTACAGTCAGACTGTTTCACAAGTAGAAGCTACCTGTATAATTAAGAAGATCAATTCTACAGCCTTGTCTTATTATTATGAGTGGATTTTTACATGAGCATCAGAACTTACATGGATTTTTGTGGTTGTAATTATAAAGCCTACACAAAATGTCAGATAAAGCTTGGTCTAATTCCTACCCCACATATATAATTCTTCAAGAGGCACTTATTAGTGTATCAGCTGGGATATTATGGACAACATTCCTTAGATCAGAAATAAGTAAAACTCAAAACCATACTTTATGTTCAAAATTCATTCTCAAAGTGAACCTTTAAAGGCCTGTTGTAGGTGTCTACTAGGACTTCAGTATTCCTTGCACCTGTGCATTTCAATATATTGTCTTCATTTTCAAAGGAAAAACAAAACTGAGTAATTTTGACACAGATTGCTATTAATGTGTGACACAAATCTAAACTTCTTTGATGGAAATCTGAAGAATATTACAGAATAATTTTAATGAGTCACCAAAATTAGAAAATTTGTATCATGCTATCTTCTTAAGATCATTATCTCATTTGGATTTGAGAAGGTAGGTTTTTCAAGCCTAATTGAACAAAAAGTATATAGGACTGTACAAATTATGGTAGACTGAAGAGTTACAGAGGTGATTTATATAGTGATGATGTTGATAAAGGGTGTGCGTCTTCTCTCTCTCTAATTACATGCAATAATGGTTAAAATTCTTGAAAGCTTAAATAATTTAATGAAAAGTTAAAGGCTTATTTTATATACATAAAAAGTATTGCACCCCCTTCACATCTTTTCCCACTGGAGCTAGTTTCCATTGTACAGAGGCTTAGGATATAGAATTTTGTTTATAAACATGCCCATTGCCCAATGTCTTTGCCCATTAGAATTCATAAATGATGTTTACCCATGATGTGTTTATTCACCTGATTGGCTCTGAGCTCATTCATCAATGATTGCTAATTATTCTCAGATCTTCACCTAGGTCATGTGCTAGGGACCTCTCTAATCACATCCACTGATTTAGGCTTTTATTTTAAACCTAGTTGATTTCTTTTTTTTTTTTTTTCAGGCTTAACTATAATATTCTTTTAGAATATTCACAGAGATAAGAAATAAAACATTCATACAGCTCAAAGCTAAGGACAGAATAGTTTGGCCATCTTGATCCCTAGAATGCCGAGGAGTGGATTACAAAGAATTATGGATCCAAAATAAACTTAGAGAAACCAATTATTTGGAAAATTGTAGTTGAAAGCAGATCACCTTGCTCTGAAACTTGCATAGTAGTACACCTGAGCAGTTAAGACAACATGGTGTGCTAACAGTGAAGCAGCCAACCGGGAAAGTTCTTCATAGGAATGCATGTTGAGATTATTTTAACCCAGACTGCTGTGGAGCTACCTCATTCACAGTGTTTCTCAGAGGACGCATTCAGGATAGAAGTTACCCTCATACTGTGGACTTTTACACATCAAATAGGAGCAAACTCACTAAAATGAAAGTGCAGATGAAAAGAAAGAAACTGAGCCATTTGCCTTAAGAAGCATCCTCATTTCTAAGTGTCTATCACGTAGGGATTAGCGGCTAGTGGTGCCCGGAGAAGGGGGCCACACAGCAGCCGACTGAGACCCATTTATCTTATCATTTACAGCTGGAGATCTCCCAAGTTTCATTCTTCTGATATCCAAGTTTTATTACTCCTCAGAATGCAGGGTACATAGGTCAGTTATTTTACTTAACTCTGTAAATTTACAGTTACTGATTGTCACAATGGAACTAATAGGTAAAATTCTCAAGAGGAAGAAGTAAAAGAAGGGACTTGGACTTAACAGCGTTTTGCAACATAATCAATTGTGTGTGAATAACATCAATATCCCATTGCTTATCAAAATGTTGCCCACTAGCTAAAGCTGTGGAATCAGAAACTTGTGTGGAAACAGCAAAGAAAGCATCAGGAGTTTCAAACATGAGGCTGAGAAAAGTGGAGCAGAATGCTGAACTTTGGATCTGCCTCTGAATATTCATGGCACACATGGGCAGCGCATGTGCTGATGAACACACCTGGGCTGGAGCACAGGCTTCCTGGATTCCATGGGGTCCCTAATTACAAACATACCAGCAGGAGAGATGCCACAGGTCAGCCAGCAGGGCAGCAGGGTGAGGGGGAAAGTGCCAAATTCTCAAAGGTTCCCAGAGCACAGAAATATCCACCCCTTTCCCAGCACCTTTCATCTGAGAATGAACCAGAACCAGACCTGTCATCAAGGAGAGCAGGCGCCTGCCAGCCTCACACTCACTGGCTGCTCTGATTTCTGCCTGCTCGACTGCTCTCACCTCCTCAGCCAGTCTTCCATTCCATGGCGAGCACAGCAGAGAAATCAAATCACTGCATGTGGAATTTACACAAAAGCAGTGTTTCCTTGGGACTCCAGTTTTTTTCCCAATACTTTAAAGCATTCCAGCTATAACTTGGTTCTGTCAATGTCAGGGTTATCACGTCCTGTCTCTACACAACTTCATTATGTTCTAGTTTGGAACTAAGTCATAGTGATGCTTTTTCTTTCCCTGTCCCCGTGCCTTGATGCATTTCACTCCTTTTTGTGCTGACATTGCCTCCCTCTGATTTGGATCTCCAGTGCTTCTATGTGGCTCCACATAGTCTAAGAGTTAGCTCTGCCTCAGAGCTGAAGTGATGGGCTGTTTGGTCTTTTAAAAGAGAGACAAAGGGATTGTCTCACTCTAATTTATATAGAATTAAATGTAATTTTCACAAATGGACATAGGTGTGAGATTACATATAAAAACTAAAGATGTAAATAGATGAGATTTTGTTTCCCTGTCAATTTCTGAGCCTTAAATTAAGCACCAATGATCAGTATGCCAATTATTAATATGTTTTTTTTTTCTGTTTCATATGGGGCTATGAGTTGCAGAAACCAACCCAGAGTGTCTTGTAAAGGACACTGATTATTTACTTAATAATGACCTAGCCTGGGTTGGGAGCCCTGAATTGTCCAGGAAGCTCATTCTTCGGGAGCCCCGGTGTTCTTCTCAGGATAATTCAGGCTGACTTGCCAAACGGCCTTTTTCCTGGAAGCTTCTTGAGTCACTGTGAGAAGACAGGGCCATAGCTAAGGCACCAAAATTAGATGATGGACAGGACATGGATGCTCATATAAAAACTTCCCAGTGCCCCTTCCCCCATTCTTCAAAGGCAGAAAAGATTTCTCTCAGCCCATTTCTCCTCTCCTCTAGATTTGAGTCATAGGCACCCTTCTCAGTGACTGAAAATGATTTAACAACTTGTGTGCGTGTGTGTGTGTGTGCGTGTGTGTGTGCGCGTGCACGTGCGCGACCATGCAGGCCCCAGAGAATATGTGCAGGTCATAGTACAATTTTAAGGAGTCAGTTTTCTTCTCCTGCTAGTTGAGCCTGGGTCTCTCCCATTGTTCCTTTTGTGCTCTGGCCTCTGGGCTACTGGTCTACCAGCTTCCTGGGGATTTTGTTGTCTCTGCCTCTCATCTTGCCCTAGGAGCACTGGGGTTTCCTATGCTTCCCACTACGCTACACCTGACCTTTTTCATGTGGATCCTGGGGACCAAGCAGCAAGTGCGGTTACAGGCTGAGCCAGCCCATCTGGTGGCTTTTAACCTCTGGATTTTAGCCTCTTTAAGGGGCCATTACAATGGAAGCAGGAACTAGGAATGGTGATGAGAAACTAGTTAGGCGTTTCTACTCCAGGTTTGCAGATGGATATATAAATAGGGACACGTGGAATTCCATGTACATAGCTAGAAATAGGAGAAGTAACACATCCTCTTCTAAGGATGCCATTTTAAACATTTATTTCTTTTTATTTTGTGTGTCTTAAGGTTTTATTGCTGTGAAGGAACACCATGACCACGGCAACTGTTATAGAAGGGAACATTTTTAATTGGCGGCTAGCTTACAGTTCATAAGTTTAGTCCATTATTGTCATGACTGGGAAGCATGGTGGTGTGCAGGCAGATATGGTACTGGAGAAGTAGCTGTGAGTTCTATATTCAGATCTGCAGGCAGCAGGAAGTAAATGCCACATTAAGCCTAGCTTGAGCATCTGAGACTTCAAAACTCGTCTCCAAAGTGACACACTTCCTCTAACATGGCCACATCTACTCCAACAAGGCCACACCTCCTAATAGTGCCATTGTCTATGGGCCAAACATTCAAACATGTGAACCTATGTGGCCATTCCTATTTAAACTACCATCTTGTGCATGAGTGTTAGTTTGCATGTATGTATGTGTACCACTTGCATGCCTGGTGCCTCAAGAGGCCAGAAGAAGCTGTCTTATCCCTTGGAAATGGAGTTGCAGACAGGCATGAGACATCATATGCAGCTTGGGAACTAAATCAGGGTCCTCTGAGAGAACAATTAGTGCCCCAATGGCTGTAGCATCTCTCCTGCTCAAAAGGTATTTATTTTAAGGTGGAAAGTATTAATATCAAACAAGATAGCAAGTTCGACAACAATCAAATTGAACTTGAAATGAAACGTTGAGTTCATATTTATTTATTTACTTTGTTGCTGGGGTTGGAAGCCAGGTATCAAATGTTCTAGGCATGTGCCCTACCACTGAACTACAGCTCCAGTCCACTTGAGTTGCTCTGTAGTGCAAAAGGCTGAGGCTATACATGCATGTGTGTGCATATATGTTTATTATAGTTAGTAAACAGGCTACTTTCTCAGTTAGATTCACTAGAGAAACTTTAAACAACTAATTTGACTAGAATGTGCATCCCCCCTCAATAAAATTACACACACTAAATCACATGTTATCTACATGAAAGTTTATCTCGTACTCAAGGAAAATCAGTAAGCTGTCTGAAGTAAAAGCGAGATAATTCTAAGTTTGACCAAATGCCTCCCCTTTTCCCATCATCTTCAGGGTCAAAGGAGAGTGGATTCTTAGAGAAAAGAACTGGCAGGCAGTGGGCAGAAAGTAAAGATGCAGTGTATCCCCTAGAAAAGCTAGCAACCACAACCTAGGGTCACCAGTCCCAGGTCACAGGTCAGTGAGACCTCTGGTCTCTCAGCATGGTGAGAGTGAGTATGGGCCAGGAGGCTTACCTGTGTGACATGTGGCAGTGCTCATGTGAGCCTTCCACCAGCCCAGTTCATGTTCAAGTTTACCTCTGAGAACTTCTTTAGGAGCTTACAAGTCAAGCTCTAAGACAATAGGCATTTCAGCATCCGGCTGGCATTTCTGGTCCTTCAGAATTAACTTGCTCTTGGCTACTTATTGTCCTGCTATTATTGGCTCCATTAGTCTTTACTGTGGCCACATGGCCACACCACTCACAAAGTCTATGTGTTCATATTTTATTTCTCTAAATCTGTTTCCGATTTTATTTTTTTCATGTCATTTGCTGAGAGTGTGTCAGTCTCTTTGATACACTGAAAATTCTCTGCCTCAGAACCATCTCTCTTGTCTCCTGGAAATCTATACTTAAGGGGCATGAATTTCAGATCACAAATGCTTTGGGCATTCCCAAACCCATTTACAGATGAGGAACAGCAGCAGATCCAGTGAACCAGGATCTGCATGCCAGTGGCCTTGGCCTCATGCTAAGTTCAAATGTGGAGGCTCCTTCAAGGCTGCAAGGCAGCAGCTGTTCCAGAAAGCCGTGTGTAGGGTCCCATCAGTGGGGTGTAGAGACAGCCGTGGCCTGTGTGTCACCCTGAGCTCAACTATATATTTTCTACAGGCCCCTTGGTGGCATGCTTCTGCCTCTGGGCTTCCTTCCTCATCTCCACCCGAAGTTCCAGCCCAAACAATAGCACCAGACTCACTCCACTTGCCCTCCCCACCCATGGCTGCCTCCTCCCAGCACAAGCAGGTTACAACTGCCCCTTCTGGGAGGCGAGCAGAACCAAATGGGGTTTCTCTCTTGATTTCCTTGGGTTTTAATTTGAAGAAAAAGAGAACTGCAGGGGATCAAGTCATCCTTCCAGGGCTCCATCAGCAGCCTTCGTCTCCCGCAGCTGTTCTGATTAATGGCTGCGCCTCCTGCCGAGCCTCTGTAATAGGTGTCAGTAAGGTGTTTACTCAAAGTTTTACACCCAATTGTCATGAAGGTCAAAACAATAGGGCGTCTCCCATGCAGGTTAAATATCTTTCCAGGACTTCTACTTTTCGGGCTGCTAGCTAAACTCTGTAGGGTCCTGTAAGTCCCCAAGGCTGATTCAGCGGGTCCTTGGGAAAAAGGAAAAAGACTGCTTCTGCCTGCCTAGGCTTCAGAGTGCCTGCTAGACTCCTGGCCTTCGGAAGGGAAGACAACCAGTGAACTGCAGGGAGGGGAGATTCCTGGAGCTTTGAGGTAGGTGAGGTAGGTCTTTCAAGGTCTGAATGGGTTGAGTGCCACATCAAAAAGAAGGACCATAAGGAAGAGATAAGGGAGGATGGGCAGGCTAGCAAGCAAGCATGTAAAACCTGTATGAACGCATCACAATGGAATTCATCGTTCTACATAGTTGTACACATTTACAAAAAACCAATCCCTTCCCCAAGAAAGAACATCACACCACACGCTTGTTCCTTAACGTGAACTCCACTTTTGCTATGTTCAAGAACAACCACCCTTTGGGTTTTCCCCTCACTGTTTTCATCTTCCCCCACGTTCTCCCTTCAATTCCTTTACCTCCTGCGCTAACTCCAAAATAGAAAGAAGAAGAAAAAAAAAGTGCCACAACTTGGAAATATTCACTCCCATCTGCTGCCCATGGGTGTTGGGGAGGGGAGTTTTGACCCTATTTCTGAGGAAGAGGAAGTAGGAGTTCAGAGTGAACTTCCCCAACATCACATGTTCTCAAAGTGATGCCTTATGTGAGTGCAAACCCTGCATGGAGTGGTCTCTATCTTTGCATATATATGAGCACTTTTCTTTTTCTTTTTTTGCTAGGTGGGTCAGCAACAGAAAACAACTGGGGTCCTCCAAGTTTCCTCCTGGGGATGGGGATTCTAACAGCATTAACTGAGCCGAATTTATTCCTTTCAAAACCTCACATGTTCGTATGTTTGTTTTAAAGTATAATGAATGGCTGATTGTCTTTGCAGATGGCCTCGTTACACATCCACAAGTGTCTATTTCCACTTCTCCAAATCTGGAGGCTAATGTAGCATCCTTACAAACCATTCAATCCATTGAATTTGTATATGTGCGTATAGCACATGACACCTGTTCAGGAGAAAATTATTTCTGCAAGATTTTATGGAAACCCAATAATTTGCTAAAATTCCTTAAACTTAAGATGCTGCAGAAAGAAATAGGAGTAAGGTCTTTTTATTTTTGTATTATTATTATTATTATTATTATTATTATTATTATTATTATTATTATTTAGATATAGTCAGACATGGACAGCTAGAGTTGAGAACAGAGGATAAAGAAGCAGGAAAGATAGTGTGCCTGTAGCATGATCCATGTTCCACTCTCTCATGACATGGAAGTGGGAACTGGGGGTGAGATCAGTTGGGAGCTGATTCTAAGTGTGCCATCTGGGACCTGCTGTGCTAGGGTGTGGGGGGTCGTCCCAACCCCACTTTTCCCCAGGGTACTTTTGAGCAGGAGCAGCAGGAAATATTAGAAATTTAGAGGGGAGAGAAACAGATAGAAAACACAGGACAGCCTTGGGAGGGTCTGGATCCTAATCCTTTGGGCCCACAGCTTTATTCCAAAGGACTTTTAAAGGAGCAAAAGACCTCCCCCCAGCACAGCCAAGTACAGATCATTTCAAACACCTGGTACTCAGGCCCGTGGTCTGATCATCCTCTTATGCCATCCTGCTGAGTAAAGCCACTAGGAAACCTAGGTAGGTTCCAACACTGGAGCTACATCTAAATCCAGCTCCTGAGATACTGTAGATGCACATTTCAGGCACAAAGTTCAAGCTTTCACCAAAGGAATCCTCTAGTACCCAGATCTTTGTGAAAGTTAGAACGCCACTCTGCGCTCAGCATGTACGTGGTAGTGGGTGAGCAAAGGAATGGGGAAATGAACCAATGCCTGTGAGAAGTGCTGTGGAGGAAGAATCCACGGGACCTTGTGGAGGAACTTGAATATAAATGAACAATGGTTGGGCCATGTCTAAACATAGAACTCTGACTCACCATTTGCAACAAGCAGGTCATCTAATAACCAGCCTAGGAAGCCAGCCAGCTATCTGTCAATCAGACATGTAGACACTTAATCCACTATCTCTAGCCACAATCCTCCAAACCAAACAATACCCTTAGTTGCAATCATCCTCAAATGACTAGGACCTTATGAATAATTGATGACTTTTTAATCTCCTACCTTCTATTCCCAGCCAACTTCCAATTTAGGAACAACCAGAAAAAGCCAAAAAAATGAATTGCACTCTGCAATGTTGATGTGAGAAATGCAGAAAACCAGTCACATAGGAGATCTTGTTTCTGATGAGTCACTCACAAGCACTTCGGTTCAGGGCACCCTGAAGTCTTCTGTGCTGTCCACTACAAGGGTCTTGGTCTCCTTGGCCCATCTTCATTCTGCCAAATGCAAAAGGTAGTGGGCAACTCTCTGGTTGTGACGAACTCTGAATAAAAAAGCCCTTTCCTGCTCCCTTTCGCTTGGTTCTTGTTGATGTTCACACGGTCAATTATGACTCAGGGATAGAAGGAGTGGCAAGAGGAGGATGCGGTGAACTGGGAGGTGCTGATAAACCCAGATGGAGACCAAGTCTCATCACTTGAGCAATGGGAACTAGAATGAACAGAACTTTTGGAGAAACTCGAGTCTTCGATAAGGGACCAGTGAGATTTCATGAGACCCAAAATATAAGGCTCTTTGATTTTGAGACTACCACTTTAGGACTTTTTTTTTTTTTTTTTGGTTTTTCGAGACAGGGTTTCTCTGTGTAGCTTTGCGCCTTTCTTGGAGCTCACTTGGTAGCCCAGGCTGGCCTCGAACTCACAGAGATCCGCCTGCCTCTGCCTCTCGAGTGCTGGGATTAAGTGCGCCATCAACGCCTGGCTAGGACTTTTAATTAAGCATGGGGCCTAAGAATGCCACACTTTATCTCACGAAATAGGTAAAAGGAATCTATTATGTGAAGGTTATCTTTCGAATGGAGAAACTGATGCTCAGGGAAATGAAGGTAGAAGCCCGGGTCACAGAGTGGGGCATGTAAGAATTGAGAGCTGAGTCCTGCTGATCCCAACCTTGCATTCCCTCACTCCAATGTACCTGCTGTTTCATTGGTTTTGGGGCATGCCCGTCAGGGAAATAGAAGTGAGAAAATGGAGCTTCAGAGTAAAACATCCAGCCTGAGAATCTCTTTTGCATTCTTTCTTTCTTTCTTTTTTGTTTGTTTGTTTGTTTGTTTTTGTTTTTCAAAACAAGGTTTTTCTGTGTAGCCATGGCTGTCCTGGAGCTTGCTCTATAGACCACGCTGGCCTCAAACTCAGAGATTTGCCTTCCTCTGCCTTCCAAGCACTAGGGGTTAAAGGTTTGCACCACCACCTCCCAGTTGTCTTCTGCAGTCTTAATGTTAGCTAACACTAACTACTCTCAGCCACAGTAGGTGTCTCTCCATGGTTCTGTAGGGGTAGATGCCATCTGCAGGGCTAATGGGTTTGCATTAGAATGGGCTGAATAGTGAGTTTCCATTGAGCACAGTTCTTAGTATCCATGGGGAAACAGTTTCAGGAACTATGAGGATAGCTGGATCCACAGGTGTTCATCTGACTTAGGTAAAATGAGTAGTGCTGGAACATAACCTGTGGATGCCCTCCTACATGCTTCAGATCATCGCCAAAGTACTCATAATGCTCAAGAGACACTAACTGAGATGGGAAAAGTTGTGATGCTGTGTTAAGGAACGGTGACAAAAAACAACTGTGTACATGTTTTCAGTACAGAGACAATTATTTCTCTGACTTTTTGAATTTGCTGTGAATTGAATCAACACCATGGAGCTCACATATGAAGAGCAGAAATCAGCACTGCGTTTGTCCTGAACATATTGTTAGCACTTCCCTCTGTCCCTGCTAGCTTAGACAACTTGATCTACTCCATCTCTCTACTCCTGGGTTTTCTTAAGGCTAAGACTAGAATAGTATGCTTGCCATTCTCCCTGATGAGCTATGAAATTCAAGTGGCTCCCTGCACATAAAAGGACTATGAATCTCACACTACAATATCAATGTGAAAAATACATAAAACGCTTACTTTACTTGGTTTTGCATAAATGTTTTAAAGGCCGACAATTTTAGGAAAGTGTTTCTCAGTCATTAGACATATGTGTCCCCCACAGAGCCATTCTGTACTGCTTTTCTGGTTTGCCAAGTGCAATGTGGGAACTGTTGAGAGGCACATGGAGAGGCTGGGCCTGTCTCATACAATGCAGTGGTCTTGGGTACCTGGTCTTCATGAAGGGTAGCTGTTTATCCTACCTCACAGTCCTCTTCAGCATTTCCTGTGATGTAATGTATGCAGAATGCTCTTACTGAGCATGCTCACATCAGTGAAAACTGCTGTAGTATTGGATTTCAATGCTGATGCTGAACAACCACTTACTATTATTGTGATGATTACTATAATTGAAGAGCATAATGCATTTTAGGAATTAAAGGTAGACTAAGCTATCTTTGTCTACCTCACTCATTCCCAGACTGTTTCACTTCAATAAGTATACTCCCTTTCCTTTGGACTTCTATATTGCTATCATTAACCTTTGCCATATTACAAGCTTTGCTTCTAATACTGGATACACAACTCAGAAGTATTTCATTGCATTTTCTTTCCCATTTTAATAGGTCCTATTTTATTTCTAAATTAAATAGCATTAGGAACATGCTACTGGACCCATCATACTTACAGTTTTTAAAACTAGGTTATGCATGGCTTAGTATCATTCAGTATGCCTTGTCTTAGCTATAACTTAATGACTATAGAAATTTATTTTGAATAAAAAAGATTCTCAGCAATTTAATAGGGAAGAGAAACAGTTAAAGAATAAAAGTATTCTTTGGTTTATCCATAAAATAAATCAATTATATTTTTAATAATGGGCATTTAAAATTTGTTTTCTGGAGCTCACTTCTCACTTCTGTGAGGTATCTAACAATATCCTGATTTCTTAAAGGTAATTAAAAAAATTTTTTGAAAGCTTTGTTTGCCAATTTCCATAAATATCATGAGATGAAGTTACAAGAGCTATATTTCAGGTCATAGACTGTCTTTATGTCCTAAAAAAAAATTAATCTATTTATTATTCAAACTCAAAGGATTCCTTGGGAACCTCAGTTTGCCAGGGACCATCAGGCCCCTCTGGCAACAAGTGACAAGTTCAGTGCTTTTCTGCTCCATCCTTTTCCCAGCAGTCCCATTATAGAAGTTCCCCAAGGGCCTGGCTCTCAGCCCTCCACACCTTTGAGACTGTATATTTTACTCTTCAGGACCCTGGAGGAGAGACTTCCATTATGCTCCTGGGTTACATACAAAGATTCGGGCCATGATGTTCACTGACCCCGTTTGACAGAATTACTCACTTTTGGGTCAACTGACAGAGACAGAGGGTAAAGCCAATAAATAATAGCTGAATTTCATTTACCTGCACAAATAGGGGATGAAGGGGGTTTGATGGGAAAGGTCATATTAGTTGGCCTTTCTGATCACTCTCATTTACATAGGAAATCAACTTCCTATCATTTATGACTGCATACTTGAGATAATCAACTTAAAAGGTGAAAAGATTGATGTTGGTTGTTAATCTATGAGGTTTCAGCTCCCATTCGCTTGGCCTAATTGTTCTGGGTCTTTAGTGAGGTAGAGCACCTCTGTGGGAAGCAGCTGCAGAGTGAGGCTGCTCACCCTATGGTGACTAAGGAGCAATAACAGAGGGAAGAAAGGGTAAGAACCCAATATCCCTTTTAAGGGCAAGCTCCTAAGGACCTGCTTCCTCCAACTAGGCCCCACTACCTTAAGCTAAGCTTCTACCATTTCCAAATAGTGGCATCAACTGAGGACCAAGTCTTCAATAAATGAGGCTTTGAAGATAGTGGTTTATTTTTATTTATTTATTTTCTCACACTGTAGCCCAGGTTCTTCTGGAACACACCATGTAGCCCAAACTGGCCTGAAACTGTCTATGATCCTTCAGCCTCAGCACCCTGAGTTCCAAGATTATAGGTGTGAGCTCCTACAAGGTATGGGAAATTAAGACCCAAACCATAATAACAGGTACATTGCACTGAATTTAAGTTCATACGATTGCATTCTATTTTGTTAGAAAGGCCTCCATTACCTAATATATGAAGTTCTGGAAACTTCTGTGAAGGAATGACTCTAACATTTAGTTAGTACTTGATATAGTAAGTACAGTTTTTTTTTAAATTCTGGCATAATTTGTTATCATCATTTTATAGCCAAGGAGGCTACAGTTCTGAGGCAAGAGGAAACTGGTTGAACCCAGAACTATGACCCAAACCACAGATTGCTTAGTAATAAAATCTGTGGCATGTTCACCACCAACATAGAAAAGAACAATGGAGATAACTAAGTCAGTGAAGTTTCTACCACACAAATATAAAGATCTAAATTCGGAGCCCCAGAGTCCGCCTAACAATGCAGCGTGGTAGTTCCATCTATAACTGTGTAACTTGTTAGAGTTCCTTCTATAACTTTGTAACTTGTTAGATTTCCATCTATAACTCTGTAACTTGTTAGAGTTCCACCTATAACTCTGTAACTTGTTAGGATTACATCTATAACCTTGCTAGAGGAGCAGAGACAGGCGCCTCCCAGGAGCTTACTGGCTAGCGAGTCTAGCCACTGAGGCATGGCTTCAGTGAGGGACCTGTCTCAAAAGATACCTCTACATGAATGAGCCTATATATGTATGGGTGCATATGCACCGCACAACATATGCAAACACACACACACACACACACACACACACACACACACACACACACACACA